>JASVEB010000034.1:0-62666 GCA_036983795.1 Megachile lagopoda | reverse complement strand
ATTTTCATTGCACTCTATTCACGTTTGTAGAAATTTTATTTATTTCTATCATAATTATTATATAACAAAATTTGTTTTAAGTAATTATGGAACAGGGAAACCGTATGAAAATAATTCTAGTGAGGGATTACAAAACCTGTTTTGGAAAGGTGGCCAAATAAGAAAACCAAAGGTGTCCTTGAACCATATGAAACATGGAATATGTTATTCAGTTGCATATCTAACGAATGTATCTTGCACTAAGTTTCAACCCCCCACCTCGACCTGGTGGGGTAGTAATGAAGAAAAAGAAAAATTCCAGCATTTGTCCTATATTTTCAATTTAATGACATTTAAAAAGTCTGAAAAAATGCTGAAACATTGGAAATCGAGTTGGACATATTATAGAGTTTTTGACCGCAAACTGTAGTTCCAAAAAAGAAAATCCAAAAAAAGTGCGATTTTTTATTGACGATGTAGAACCACTGCTTTTATATTATTGTTGTAATCACATATTGGCATAACTATTATTCTTTAATTTTTTCACATTTCTCGGTAAAACGCGCCATAGTTAAAAAAAATATATAAATCTGATTATTTTGCGTGAAAGGTATCTTCTATTTGGAATTTGCATATCTTTGTGTTTTCGTATATTTACTAAGTAGTTTTAAATAGATTCGCACTCATAATTGATACAAATGATACATTAGTTAAAAAAATAAAGTCTATTTAACAGGATAAAATCAAGGTCTCTCTTTTAACAAATATCTCTTGTGAACAGAACATTACATTTGCGATGGGGTTCGTTACGGTCACGAAGGCAGCTAGCAATTTGTAACGTCCCTGAAGAATTTTTTTCCTCAAGTATCTTGATGTTTATTTCATTTCTTCAATTGTACTTTTAGTTTTCGATTATCGTCTGCATTTTCTTTTTCTTTTACCGACCGCGACATAAAACAAAACAGTTACCATCAGAAATTAGTTAAACTGTCGATAATACATATATATATATATACTCAATATTGGCACGGCGCGGTAGTCGCCCTGCCTACTGTCTTGACGTAACGGAATAACTAAATGGTGCGCCGCGCTAACATCGAGTACCACTGGCAGTGGTGCGTGTTTCGCCGAACTATTTTTTTTATAAAAGGAAAACGAAAGTGATTTTGTAACTTCGCTTCATGCTTTCTTCAGCAGAAATGTCTGCTCTATCACGTACGATGGTTAGATTTTCGCCTAGACTCATAGTTTTTTAAATAAATTGAAAAATATCAGCAAAAATTGGTGCGTTTTTGGTGTCTTTCTTACTTTGATCATTATTTAAACATATTTACATGTTTATAATGTAATAACAATTTATATCGTTTTATTCGGGAAAATTCACAGATTTTTCTCGCGTAAAGAGCCACTGAATAATTGCTATGGTAAAAGCATAAAAAATTTCCAAAGTTGAAAATTTGTAATTTTTTTTAACATTAATTTTCTCAAAAACCATACGTCCTAGAGAAAAGCGGATTTCAGATTCGTATTCAGCTCGCAAAAATCTATAAGAATTTCACAGTGGCGGTTACGAAATCACTTGGCTGTTGTATAGTGTTCTAACGTTTCGCCTCGCCGTTGTCCACGTCGTGAAGCGACGTGGCGGCGCGTACGACTCGCGGGCCCCCAGTTGCTGGACGCTCAGTGCGCCAGGGTCGTCGCGAGGAGGCCGGTCGCGGGAGGAAGGGGACGGGACCGGAGAGTGAATAACTACGCTGGTCTTTCCCTATACTAGTCTTTATTGATCTATGGCTCGGCCGGTCCGGTCGCCGGGGTCTTGGTGGCGGCGGCGGCGTCGGTCGCAGTTTTCTACACAGAAGTACAAAACGCGGTATTACAAGGATCTTACATATCTAACTTACATACTACGGGTCGGCGCAATATTCGCGGTACGGTCAGGGGGAACGTCGGCGCGGTGTTCGCGGTACGGTCAGGGGGAACGTCGGCGCGGCGTTCGCGGTGCTTAAGACTATTCGCGCTTGAGAGGAGGAGGAAGAGAAGGAGAGTAAAGAACACGGGTAGTGGCCACCTTTGGCCTAGTCTCTTTCTTATTCATTTCACCGAGATGTTCCTGGAGTTGGCTGCCTATCCCCGACGGTCTGGCGAGCCCCGATGCGAGGTCTATCCGTCGCACCGACGCCGGCCTCCAGCTCGCCTAGCCCGGGGCTATCCGCAGACTAGAAGAGCCTTAATGCCTTGGAGAGGATCTCCGAACAGGTCCTGTCGGGCCCGAAGCCCCGAGCCAACTCATCGATCTTGTGATCGATCGCTATCCAGGTAGTATCGGTTTGAGGTGGGGGTTCCCCACCTCGCGGCGCGCGGGTGACGGTGCGCGACTGACGGTGGTCGACTGAAGGTGTTTGTTTGACGGTGCTCGGCGCGGCTCGTGACGTACTCGTCACAGTGTTATCAATAACCGGATTCAGGTATTATTTTATTAATTTAAATAGATATTAAATTGTAAAAGTATTGTACGGAAATTTCCGAAGCACCACATGCTTCGACGTTTAGGCTAGGTCCTTGTACAATTCGTACGCAATAAGTAGAAAAGGACAGCAAATGTATTTTTCATTTAAAACGCTATTAAACAATTATTTTCGTATTAAAAACATTAGCTACTAATCGGAATACGATATTAACGATGTAATAAATTCATTCGCTTCATTAATTAACGTTTAGATAAAATAATTAAAAATTATACGTAAAATTATAGGCAAAATAATAGGCAAAATAATTTTGTTAAATTATAGGCAAAATTATATCCGTTTAACATAGGGGTAGTTTTCCAGAGCATTGAAAAGTGAAAGGACTTCGAGTATAAAAGGCCGAGTGAAACCAGCCTAGGGAGCAGAACAGTTTTCGAAGTCGAGCAAGCTAGAAGTCTTCAGATAAGTATAACCCGGAACAGTTTTCGCTGGTCAGAGCCGAAACGATTCATAGTTCTTGATTGGAAAGCGGGTATACGCCATTTGGATACCTGATCGCTGGGTTGTTCTAGTAGCTAGCGAACAGCAGGCTCCCTATTCAAGCGGTCTTGTATCTGAAACTCCGTTAGGAGTGTGCTATGCTCAGACCCAAGAAAGTCTAAGAGATAAAAACGAGCGCTTTCAGCTACTCATACATATTATTATTTTTGTGGAATTACTAACGCGCCATCAGATTCTCGAAGTTCGCTCTGGGTAGTTTCGTAGCCAGCGAATAGCAGACTCCCTATTTGAGCAGCTTGGTTTCTGAAGCCCGTGTCTTTTGGGTGGCAGTTCAGTAATTTCGATTTATAATTAGAGTCATTTTTAATTTCCTACCCTGCCAGACGTATATTGTTCATCTGACTCTGGATCGTTGGGTCGTTCTAGTAGCTAGCGAACAGCAGGCTCCCCAATTAAGTGATCTGATTTTGGGTGTCAGTGTACGATCTGACTAAAAGGGTCTTGGACAAATAGTTATCGAGTTGAAATTAAAAAGAATAACTGTTTCGATGAAAATATATTAACTTCACATCAATCTTAGGATCTTGAATCAAGTTAAATCAGTCTATTAAAGAATATTGTTCTGTCACTAGCGTATCACACGTAGTCGACTACACCGCGTCGGAAAATCGATTTAAAAGTATTAATCTCGTAAATATTGTAAAAGCGTGCTTAGGCAAGTCCAGAAAAGAATCAAACTTAGGTAGGATTCGTAATAGCGCCGGATTTCAAACATATTAATTTTGTTAAATCTTATAACTTTGTAATCATTGGAAAGAGTATAATACCACAGACACTTAGAATTTTGAGTCTCACTAATATTGCAAAAGCGTAGTTGAGTTAGCCTCGACTTAAATTTAGAATATAGCACTTCGAGTTCAATATCTAGAAATTGCGTTTCTATTAACTTACAAATAGCGTATTATTTAATTTATAGAGTTTTCTGTTCATTATACGACGATATCTATTTAGTTCTGTGATCTAGTCGTTCATTATATTAATTTATATTGCATATATACTTTTCTTATTTTCTTATTTTTGTTAATTGTTAACCATCATTATTTTATTGAATAAACCTGCTTATTGAGAGGTATTGACCTGTTGATTTCACTCCTTAACCGCACACCACACGAATCCCACATTCTTTAGATTAGTTATTGTAAAAACGAGTCGTTCAGTAGGTAAATACCGCTCTTTACCTCACGAGCGCTGTAAATTTCTGTGCATAGCTCCAGAGTCGTTACACATGCATCAGCCTATGCCGGACACAAAGGCATTTCCAAAACTTATAAGCGAATTCGAGAACGATATTACTGGAAAACGTAAATGCATGCAATTACGTAAATGCATGCGAACAATGCCACATGAGAAAATTAACCCGCGTAAAAACTAGACAGCCAATGACCCTTACAGATACCCCAGACTTAGTTTTTGATAAAGTCTCAAAGGATATTGTCGGTCCACTTCCTACGACACAATCTGGAAATTCATACATTTTAACTATGCAAGATCTATTGACGAAATATGCACTCTCTGTACCATTACAAAATGCAAACGCTATTGAAACCGCAGACGCGATGGTGAATCACTTAATTTGCAAATTCGGAGCTCCTAAAGCTCTACTAACAGATCAAGGTTCAAGTTTCACGAGCTCTCTAATGAAAACAGTAACTAGACGTTCAAAAATTTCATAATTACATACCACGGCATTCTATCCACAGAGCAATGGCTTCATAGATCGTTCACATCACGTACTGACAGAATATTTAAAACAGTTCGTTTCAAATAACAATTGGGACATATGGCTAAACATTGCTATGTTCTCTTATAACACTAGTGTTCACGAAGGAACTCAGTATATGCCGCACGAACTCGTATTCGAGCATGTCGCTCGTGTCCCCTCCGCCGATTCCTATTTTCCTGATACTCCAGATGACACTTACAACCAATACCTGCACAACTTGCAAACTAATTGTAAGATCTCTACCTCAATTTCTCAAGCTCGAGACAATGTAAATCAGGCTAAAGCTAGATCTAAGACATATTATGATAGACGATTAAATGTTCAGAATTTTTCGGTAGGAGATCAAGCCTTTTTAATGAAAGAACCACAACGAGGAAAATTCGATTTCGAGTACACTGGACCATATGAGGTACTCGAGATACTGCCTAATCACAGTGCGAAAATTTTAGTCAAAGCTCGAACTCGTATAGTCCACGTAAATAAACTTACAAAGGTTAAACAAACTAGTTCATTGTCTAAACATAAGTTCATCCCCACTTTCTATAAAACCCAGATATATTAAGGGGAGCGAGCTCCTCGGAGAGCAGTCTTTCTCATGTATTTAATGTATTTACATGTATTTAACAGCAACAACAACGAGAATCCAGACAACATCATACGTGAAGACATCATGCATCCAGTTACGATCATCGTTACACTCACACTATTTTCCGCTGCAGCCCTAATAGGCTACGACTGTAGCAGCCACACGCTAAATATTACAACTCTATCCACTACGGACACCGTTGAATGCGACCTATCCAACATTCACCTAACCGTGGAATCCAGAAACATTCAATTACTTCAATATGGCGAATTCAATACAGCGATTGTCAAGCAATGCAAAGTCGAAATCGACCGCACAATTTACTACTGTGGCATGCATTCACACACATCAGTGGTTCATAACGGACGTCAGCAGTATCTGTTCGAAACCACCAAAGAAACTTGTAACATACTTCATGCTACCGGTGCCATTTCCATATCCCTGGCAACACAAATTACCGGACATCGATTAAATACTACAACGGTATATAACTTCACGCTAGCAGGTAAAATCGAATCAAATGGACGTTGCTCAGGAACCTCTTACGCCGACACATACGGATCTTGGGAAAATGTCATAGTTCAAGTAGTTGTTCAAGTCACAACACAGACATATACTGCAAACGTTAAGCTAGACACAAGACAGATAACCATGCACTCTGGTCACCACTGTGACTTACAAACGGAAAGATGTCTAGATCCAGAAGGAGGAAATACATTCTGGGACACAACGCCAACGGAGTACTGTAAATTTAACGAATACGATGTACTCTGCGAAGGAAAATCTGAGAAAATCTCACCTCAAAACAATCTAGGACCGACAATCTACGCAGTAACATCTCAAGACTTGACTTTCGCCCTTAGCGCAATTAAACCCATTTCCATTTGTGGGTACACGCTCATACAAACTCAGCATCCCAAACTCTTCATCCTGGAAACGGAAACCAACGGCAAATTCAAAAATCAACAAACTGTACCCATTGCGAACTTGGATATTTTTACATACATTAATTCAAAGTTCGTCTACGTCGAACGTCATTTACGTACACAGATCACGCAGTTATACGAAGACATCATCGCTCAGAAAAGTACCGTGGAGCGACAAATAATCAGAAACGCTTTAAATCTAATTCATGTTGCCCCAGAAGAGGTGGCATTTGCAATCACCAAACAACAAGGACACATGGCAGTACCCGCTGGAGAAACGATATATATAGTCAAATGTATCTCAGTTCCCTGTGTTATTCGTAAAGCGAAAGAATGTCACAACGGGTTACCAGTCACCTATAAAAATGCATCATATTTTCTCACGCCCAGAACACACATCTTAACGTCAGCCAGTACGAGTAGACCGTGTTCACCAATCTTTTGGAACGTTGGTGAACGGAATCTTTTGGTACGTTGGCAACGTACGTTTGTCGTACGTAATAACATTATTCATATTAACCATTAACATTGTCTGTTAACACTGACAGTTGACTTTGTCAATTAACATCGACATGCTACAAAACATTTGGTATTAACACACACACACAAACCCACACACACATTCGGGCTATAGGGAATAAAAAAGCAGAACGATTTAAAACTTTGCACATTTTTTGGACACCCTATAAACTTAAAAAATATTCCTAAGCTTAATCGTTGTGATGGATATTTACAAAGATATAGTTACTTTTGTAATTTAAGGAAAAAACGCCATTTTTTGACGTTTCTCTATATTGATATCACACATCAAGGAAAAATATTTAATCAAAAATTCATTTACCTGTCTTGGAGGATATACTTTTAGGTTTCCAGAACCGCCCTTAGAATTTCTTTTCGATGGTGGGTTCAGGAGATAAAGACTATCAAAGAAAAAAGTGTCATTTTGGCCTTAGCAGCTTGTAACTTTCCAACCAATTAATCGAAACGAACCCCATCGAAGTGCAAATTATAAGCGAAGAAACAAGGAAAAACAACCCGTAAGCGCCATTCATCAAAGAAATTTTCCTGCGATTGTAGAAACTTTTAGAGAAGAAAACAATTTTCGAAAATTTTTCCATCGCGATTTTTTATTTGTATCATTAATAAAAAAAAGTCAGGAAAAATATAGAGCAAAGGATCAAAAACTAGAGACTTGAAACTTCAAAATGACTATTCTAGATGTTTGCTACGATGACTTTTAGCGGAGGCGGAGCAATTTGAATATGACCTACAAATTTCAGAAATTTTTCAGTTCCCTTAATTCTTTTGAGTAGTGTATTACGATCGGTTGTTTTATACCACTGGTCCCAAAGCAATACGAGAAGACTTCGTACATTTATTGTTTATGTTCTAAAAAAAAGGCGACATTGTTCGACGGAAACCACGAGAAAGGGGTTCTTTCCTTGCGCCGCGCAGTAGTTCGCATATACGGGCATTCGAAACAAAATTTATAATTCTTTTTCTGTAGAAAATTTTCTCATGATTGTTTTTTTAATTTAATCTTATATCGCTGTTTTTTTTAATCCTCTAAATTTAAAGTTTGTATAAATGCAACGGTGAAAGCGGACTATATACGTTTTATCTGTGCGCTTTCACAGTCGCAAGGGAAAGCTTTTTGAGGATGGAAAGGATAATACAGTAAATATTCAATATCTGCAAAAATGACCTATACGATATATGCCAAAAAATTATCTACCACTGGGTGGAAGACCTCTCGGAAAGCCAGAAGCTCGATCGACAAGAAGTATACCGTGAATGTGATCCGCATGTATCCGTGAGACAATACCAATGCAAATGTAAAACTTTATTATTTTTGACTTATTTTACATGAAACTTTCGCCAAAATATCTATGCCATTCTCCTGATTAAAATGATACCAAACATGACGTAATTCGGGACATAAGTACTTCTAATAATTTATTAGAGCAATATGATCGGTATAACCGGGACGCTTGGAATAACAAGTAAATATGTCTCGAATTGTGTCGTATTTAGTCTCGTTTTAATCAGGAAAGTGTCACAACCATGTTTTTCAATTATCGACAGATTTGTATTTTTATCGACATTGTCGGTAACTTTGCCAAAATTAAGAAAATAGGTGAAAAGTACTACGAGCGCCGATACCGGATAATCGTTGAAGTACATATTTATAGCCATCTAGTTTGTGGACATCAGCACCTATCTCAATCTTGATGGTAAAGCCTATGGGAAATCTCATTGAACAATTCAACAAAAATCAGCGCGCGCTTTTTTTTGAGCTCTTCACTCATTTTGAGGGAGAGAAGGTTTTTTCGTGCGATTTTTTCTCAACTTTTTTGTTTTGCGATTCAAACCATTTAATAACAGTGATATATAGAATTTTGCTAGTCAAATCGATAGAGTTAAGCATAAGGAATAACATAGAGTGATAAAAATTGTAATTTGTCCATAAATAACAGATGTTTAGTCGTCGTAACTCAAACTTCGTGTCTGAGCCACGTGATTCATGCAAAAGAAAAGTATTAGTTAATAAAAAATAACAACAACAACATTTGGGGACAAACCCCGAGGAAAAAAGACCTTGCGGCCAAAAACCTCGTAAAATTTATTTATGTTTTATGTGAGTGTGAGTGTGAGATGTATATGTGTAGCCAGAGAGAGTGCGCAGGGCGCGACTCCTCTACGGATCATAAATGATCGCGTGTATCGTCAGAGAGAGTGCATGAGATACGACTCCTCTACGGGTCATAACTGACCGCGTTTGCTGGGTCTTGAGACCGCTTTTTCTTATTTAAAGTATAAACCAAGTATTACGGAGAAACATACCTGGTTATTGTATATCGATGTTCAATATTATACGAATTTTTGACTTGATAAAAATGCCCTGAATGTGGAGACGTGACTGCTTCTCTTTATCGTCATGAAAAAACTGACTCGCTTGTGTATCGCGTCGCTAGGCCGGGCTCCTTTTTCCCGACTCTTATGAGTTGACGATGCATCGAGCAAGACGCGGCTCTATTATTTTTTATGTACCTCCATCTTAGGAAGATCAGGGACGGCTAGCCCAGCCGCGCGGGCTTTTCAAAAATTTCAAACTGAACAACAGATATATACGATAAATAAGATTTTGCTATAGTAGTAGCATAGGACAATCACGAAGAAGTGGAACTTGAACAGTTATAATAGAATATAAACGATAATAATAAGCATTTGGCTCCTTTGATAAATATCAGTCAAATAAGCAGGAAACAGTATTTGATAGAATAGTTAAAGGGAATTGTTGTTGACGATATAACGAAAATGCTACCAGTCCCACCAACAAGAAGAGCGAGATTCAATCGTCAATCATCATGTGCCACCTAAATGAGAAATTATAGACAGAACCAGGAAGAAGAGCCTACTTTTCAGGCCACCGTAGGTTGTAGTATATCCATTCAAAATTCTGATTTTCTATCCTTCCAACAAGAACTAGATGACATCAGCTATATTGGTTGTGCTACTTGTGAAACAATAGATTTGCTAAACTCGAATTTTATCGGACAATGCAATGCTTGCAAAAAGAACCCCATTAGGTAAAGTGCAGCGAACAACATGCAACCTGGAGTCCAGCCACAAGAACTGCCTGACTTGACACCAGTTGAATAAATGCTTATAAGCAAAGTTCAGCCAATTTTTAAGGTTTATCAAGTTAAAGCTTCGAGGAGAGGGCCAATTTAGGTACAAAGGTAATATTCTTAATATTGAACAGGACCTTCAAGAAATTGTCACTCCTCTTCCATTGATGCCTAGAAAACTAAATATTATTCTGGTAAGAAGTGATGGATAGTCATTCTGATTTCCGCGTTAGGAGAGGAAAGGTTTTAAGTGGTTTGCAATGGTTGATTCGTCATAATCTGCTACCAACTGATGGAAACATTGCTCATGAATTGCGCTTCGTGGAAGAAGGTGGCATCTCAGACGAGGTAATCGAAGCCGATGATGTCTCAAATAATGGATTGCCGATGTTGGAAGATCGTAATCAAAGACAAATTATTACAGATATCTTAAATTGGCCGCAAGATAATCCTAATTCAATCAACGAATTCCGTCATTCAGGGTATATCATTAAAGCGCTTCCGCATTTGTTTCCTTATGGAAAGGCAGATTTTCATGACTACACCGGACAAGTGAAAATGACCTTCAGGGAATGGACACAACATATGCTGCGAAATAAAGACCGGCGGTTTGCTCAAGACCCAGGGTTCCGTTTCTTTTGTCTGAACACGATTCAAAGGCATGATACATTGCAGAGGGTTACAATTTAGGCGAACATCGGTAATTTCACAGGTACAGTAGAAGAATTATTGCGGGATGTTAATACGAACCCTTCTGTAATGAAGAGGTTGCTCCATACAGGCTGTAAGGTTTCTGGCACCGGTCCATATTGGCATCAGCGCGTAACCGTGCTGGTTACATATTTACAAGTACACCCTATATATATATTTATCAATCTCAGGGTTAATACTTAAAGTATTTGCCCCACTTCACGACAATTTTGCGTGCGCATCGATCCCCTCTCAATAGCGATCGAGGGAGGTCGATGCGAGGATCAATTTCGACACTCTGGAAGCGAACCAGTAAGGATCTCTCCAAATCTATTCAGCGAAAACGGTACGCGATCGTGTGGTCAAACTGACCTGGTAACATAGACAAACCGGCTATTTACCCTCGACGCATACGCGCCTCAAACCGAGGAGTTACAAGTTCAAACCGAACTGTGGCACTGCTAGAATACGATTATTATTGAAATCCCTTTTTGAACGTGTACAGCGTAGTTGTCAAAGCAAGAATTTTTATTGTAATAAGGTAAATACAGGTAACCCTTATATAACACGGTTGATAGGTTCCTAGAAAATGCCGTGTTGTGTGAAACCGTGTTGTATGAGACCCAGAGCCAGTACAAAAAGGGGGGTTACGTTCCGAAAACTTATTAAAAACAAATATTTTTTTAATTCTACATAAATTTCTACTAATTTCTCTTTTAAAAAGACGATCCAAGATTTGTATCTTTACTTCTTGTTCCGAAAAATAGTAGAACTAGGCACTCCCGAGCCTTATGACAATCCTGCGAAGCGTCAACGACGTCATCCCCTCGTTAATCCCTCCCACGTAGGATTAGATCTACCGCCACGCCATTGACCGGATCGATCGCGCGATCTATGACGGTTTTTGGATTAATGTTAGAACCTCGTTAGCAGTCAAAGAGTCCGCAGTCCAAAAGTTTTGTTTTCCCTAGCGTTATTTCAACCGACTTACTCTAAGACTTTTCAACCGTAACCGTCGTTTATTGTCGTTGTTCTGTACCGCCGTGATTGTATCGTTTGTGAAATTATTAAATTGTATAGTTTGTGGAGTGATTAAATTATCGTGTGAACTGTTAAATTTCAATTTTCTTTCTACCACACGAACGTGACTGTGTGTAACCGAAACCTTGCTCCGGATCCTAGTTAGGATTAAACTAGCGAACCTCAAGTGATCAACCGACTCGAGAAGAACTCGTCAAGTTCATTGACCACAGAACACTTCTAAAGAAATAAATTTCCTCTTAAACGTTGTTTTTTTATCTTTATCGGGCATGGCTTGGAACTGAAACTTAATGTCTTAAAGACGAAAAAATTATTTTTTAACACATCGTGGCTCGACGCAGACTGCCGATTAGCAGCGTGAGACACTTTTGTCTTCAGGCCACGGAGATGAAAAGAAATACTTTCTGCAACACTGTATATTTAAGACGGCAAGCCTCGCTGCGGCTGTAGAAATACAGTGTTGTACAAAGGTTTTTGCAATTTTTTTATCGTGTCAGAGCGAAACCGTGTTATAGGATGCCGTGTTGTAGGAGGATTCCCGCAATTTATGAATCGTGTTATAGCGAAACCGTGTTATAAAATGCCGTGTTGTAGGAGGATTACCTGTACTTAAAGTCATTTAATTATAAATTTCGCTGAATAGTAGGAGACGGCGAGTAATTGTTGATTGAGAGTCAATTCTCAATAGTATTCATCGATGATAACCCCACAGTCGTAGATAGCGACTGAGATCGTCTAATTATACATTTTGGCGTGGTACAACTCCCAGGCTCATACAGGTAATTGAAGTGTCGCTCGGCCCACGTAAAGTGTCCCGCCGTATCTTCTAAGCGTACCTGTGTGCCCTTGTGAGGGGTAGTCTCGCAGGTGTGGAATTGGATGGTTTCTGCCACATTTGAATGGAACGAATTGTGCAGGTAATTCCTAAGGTTAGTTTCGGGAAGAACGTTGAAACAGATGAGATATATTGCAAGCAAAAACTACTATGCCATAAACCATATAGAATTAGTGTCGAACTTAAAACTCATGATACATGGACAGAGTCTTTCCAAGCTGCCGGCATTGAAATATGGGAATTGCTTTAAGCTGAAGACGTTGAACCTATCGAAGATGAATTCACGGATGAAGAGAGAGAACCTCATGATTGGATGGTACTCGCAGAAGCATTGCCAGAGGTTGCGCCAGAATTGGTAGAGCTAAGTTATCGAGATATTGATCGAGCAATGGATTGGAATAGTGGTCTAGAAATGTTTCCTGCTGCTCTTGACAATATTTCTTTTGTGAAGTCGGCAAAAGAAAGCTACGTTTGCTCTATAAATGATGGGAATTCTTCGGTACAGTTGAATCTAGAGCAGCAGAAAGTACTAGATTTTGTGTATCACGCTTTTAATGAAACATCATTACATCGTCATGCAATGGTAATCGGCGCTGCTGTAACAGGAAAATCCTGCGTTATAAACGAAATTGTACGCATGTTCGGATCTGAACAAGTATTATTCATGGCACCTACTGGTGTCGCAGCTAATAACATTAACAGTTATACGGTTCATAGTGCATTGAAATTATCAACTTTCCGTGGAAGACATATGTCGGCCGAACAACTACGCCAATTTCAAGGTGGAATGCAAAATACACGTATTGTTATAATTGACTAGTTTTCCATGATCGGCTTGAAGCTGCTAGGGAAAATTGATCAACGATTACGACAAGCTAGACCAAACAACGAAATTCTCGGAGGATACATTGTTTTGTTCTTTGGTGATTTCAACCAGTTACAATCTGTAGGAGATATCCCATTGTACGGCACACCTCGATCAGGTAACGTTACAGCTACTCAAGGACAAATAGCCTACCGTAACATTAAGAAGGTATTCCTGCTAAATCAAATTATGCGGCAAGTGGATCCTGAGCAGCAGCTGTTTAGAGAATGCTTATCGCGAGCCGCGACTGGTGAATTGACAGCGGAAGACTACGAACTGCTCTCTAGAAGATTCATGATTAACAACCAGAGCAGTTTGTCATCAACTAAGAATGTTTTAAGATTGATTTCTAAGAACGCCGAAATCAACGAGTACAATATGGAAAAACTTCATAATTTGGGTCACCCTGTAACAATCATCAATGCTATCCACAATGACAACCGAGCTGCCACTGCTTCTTCCGACGATGCGTAGGGTTTGAGTTCCAAACTTTGTTTGTGCAAAGGTGCTCATGTAATTCTCAGACAAAAGTTGTTCACTGCTGCCGGATTGTGCAATGGAACTATTGGGGAAGTAGTTGACATAATCTATGAACACAATGCAATCGGCAGATTCATGGATACATTCCCAAGGTACATCGTGGTCAAATTCCCGAAGTATAGTGGACCTTTGTACAATTAGTCAAATGTTCTGCCTATTGAACCAGTTAAGGTGTCTTTCAAAAAAGGATCTGCAGCTAGCTTATGCCATTAGCATTCACAGATCGCAAGGCCTAACACTTAAAAACGCGGTGGTGGATATTGGAGAAAAAGAATTGAAGAATGCTTTAGATATGACCTATGTGGCGCTGTCAAGAGTACGTTCCATTGAAGGCCTTTTTATTGAACCAGCCTTTTCTTTTAAACGATTGAAAAAAATCAATGAGAAGAAAGGTTTGGAAGAAAAGAAACAAGAACTTACACGACTAAAACTACTGCAGTAAATATATACAGAGAAATGAATAGGCGAAGTATAGACGAAAACTTTATTCCATATATGTTTTACCAACTAATCAAGAGGATAGTGTAATTATTCCACCGCCATTAGTTAGATTCGAAGTCATGCATACATCTCTTATTCCAATTGATGAAAAATGTAAAGCCATTCGGAACTCTGATGATCAAATAGACAGCAAGCTTAACAAGTTAGAGAAACAAAGGCAACTGAATTATCTCGAAGGAATTATGTATCAATTTGACAAAGAAGAAGGAAGACCAAAAGCAAAACTTAAAATCGAAGCTTTGAGTCAGAAAGAAATTGAAAAATGTTGTAAACGGATCCGCAAACTTGGTTTGAAAAAAAGGGAAAAACGTCTTAAGAAAGTGCAAGGCAAGTTGAAGAAAGAGAAAAAACAAGCCTCCTGAACCACTTAAACTTAAACCAGAATCAAGCAACATTATTATCAAAAACTTAAAGTTAAAAGATTGTTCAGTACACTTCCAACGTTTGAGACCAGAGGAGTTGACTTCTGATCAAAGGAAATTTTTAAAACTAAAACTGTCATTTGTTGATATTGTGATTCCCGTTGACGAAACTTTGGGCTGTGATTTTGTTTATTGAAATAAATATATTTTTCTACAGCTCCGCTTAAATTTATGCTGCAGCGAAACAGGATGCCGAGCGACTGCGGCCACCTAGTTTATGATGGCCCTAAACTAATTCTGACAATGGTCTGCTCGCTCTTATATAAACAACGACAAAAATTGTTTTCTTTTCTCTAAGAGTGCACCTTTAAATGAAAGAAAAGTTTGTACCAACGAATGAAATAATGTACCTAATTGTCCTGTTGTGCTCTAACTATTGATGAACAGAAGACAAACATTTCTTGACCGCCTTCCTCACAAAACGCAATGTAATTCGAACAGTGCAGCAAGTTTATAAAAGTAATTTACGACTGCAATAAATACCACTTTAATTTGTAGACTGTAATGCTTTCCACGTTATTAATGGTTTCTCAAAAATATGTATACTGCCATATTTTTATTCAATGTACGCAGTTTGCTAATAAAAACTCATTAGTAATATAAAAATACTGATCACTGAAAAATACGTATATATACAACAAATTGTACTGTTGTTAATAAAAAAGTTCGACTGCATTTTCGATCAACTGAAATAACTTTTCACAAAAGTTTTTCGAAATATTAGTCCATGCGCTGTTCTACAGTTCTTTTATTACATTTCCGATCTTGTTTTACTATAAATTTTTGTGAAAATATTTCGTCAATTACTTCTACTCCTAATTACACATGTACCCCGTTAGCAACAAGAGCTGCACATAGCGACAATATTCAGATTATTGTGCAACAACTATGGAATGGTCATCGTCAGGCCCGATAGTAGAACACCATCGTCAGCACCAAAAGTAGGACGAACCTGGTCAAAGCCCCAATTGCGAAAGGTATAAAAGGCGATAATCCGCCAGAGCGCGGAGTTCGAAACATATTGTGTTACTCCCGTCACGAATAAAGTCTTCCTATATTATACTCGACAACCGGTGAAGTCTACTTCTTTAACGCTCCTGAACCCTAAACTATCCTACATTCAACAGTGTACCCCGAGGGGCACAGCACACAGCATTCGCCGTCGCAGACACTAGACATACGATGTGTACTGCGGTAAATTTTTTAAATTGGAACAAAATTTCGGCACATGAAGCATAAACTGTGATTTAGCGTCTCCGAAGTCACGTTACGTTATCTGAAAGAACAAGGTAAACTGAAGAGACAAAGGTGTACCGCAAATGCATATTGTAAACAACCCTGTTCTTGTTATGTAAAAGGCTCAATGTGACGTTTTGACGTTCTGTCCTTGTTTTTTGACTCAATTGTTATGCGTGACCAGTTCCTACCACCGAAAATACATGTGAGTCTAGACGTCCATTTTTCTATTCTGACTGATTGGAACTATAGTCCAGTCAAACGCTTGGGTCAGCCTCCTACGCGCCAATTCATGGGTTGTCTACAATTTTCGCTGCTGATATCGGCAACTGATGAACGCAACTGCATTAACCTCGTAGGCACGGCTGAATTTTACGCGGCGCAGCTTCTCTGTACGGCAGACTTCAACGGGAATTACGCGTAAAGGCGTAAACGATACAACACTACAATGTGTGACGGTCAATACTGGATAATAATTTCCAAATGTTTCCAGTATGCATCGTATATTAGTACAAAGAGGTGTTCCGCTCATAGTCCCCAAACTACTTGGCGTTACCTTTTATTTACATGTGTAAGGATGCCTAAAAACTTCACACAGAAATACTGTTTCCAATAATTTTATTAATAACTTTATTGTTCGTTTTACTCTCTTCACCTTCGTTCTTTAAGAATCGCCAACAATATGCCTCGTCCTTGGACTTTCCCGAAGGTTTTATGAGGACCGTATCCCCACTTCGCATTTAGAGGAAAAACAAACTTGCCTTTGGAGCGGGCCTGGAAACTATCAACTCGGTCCCAATCCACACTGATATATGATGACCCTAAAACGACTGTGACCATGTCCGCTCGCTCTTACACATGTAATGTACTTTTGTGGGATTTGTTAATACTCTTATAAAACGGGATGAAGACAAAAAAAAATGCAAATCAAAACATATGAATACGATCATTCGATTTAAATGGTGAGCGAGTGAGCCAGTAGAGTAAGCTACTATAGTGGCGCGTCGTAATTTACGATGATATTCGCGAAAGCCACTATAGTGGAACGTCGTGCCTAAGAGATTAAATATACTCTAATATTGGTATTTTACTTTTAAATTCTTAGTTCACCGTGTAAGATTCGAAACACAAATAGAATGAAGACAGCCAAATATTTGCAAAGCACGTAGTTACTTTGTCCATTATTCTTCATGACAATGTTCCTTTTGAACTGTTTAAGCCACATGTGAGGTAAGAAGATCACTCACTCTATTCATGCATGCACTTACGTAGAAATATATTGCAATTTAAATTCTGTTTCTAATTCACGCAGCACATTACTTGAATTGCTCATTTGCCAAACTGATCAGTTTTATAGAACAAAAGTGCTACATTGTTTCTTATCCTTAATGTTCGACATGTAATCGAATGCTATTATTAATATTACAAAGAAAATCGAATTTGGCCTCTGAACGTATCATTACAGGAAATTGGTGCGAATCCATACTAACATTCTGAAGCGCACATATGTACATATTACGGTTATATCCTTTCTTTAATAACATACAATTATAAATTAAAAATAACACAAGAATATCGTTTTTACACAATTTCTAATATTCTTTCGTAAAAAGGCAATCGTTTCTGCGCCAATTACACTAACAAAGAACTGTAATATCTTAAACCAATTCTCATTGGCAGAATTTTGGTTGAAGAGTCCGCAAATATCCTTTCAATCTAAATAATGTCTGACGCTTATACATACATATATTCTGTATGTTCATGGTAAACTGAATGACCCGACATGAATTCTACACTTTAATTGATGCATAAAATCACTGTTACTTTCAATACATGTTCAACTTCAAACAAGAATTTTATTAGACTATAATTTATTTTATTAGATGTTCCATTCTACTGTGACATGTATTCTTCGTCAGCACTCGATGAACAGCTGATTATGTGGAGAAAATATACAATGTTTAATTTTTAAACCGTTTTATTTCAATCAACGATCTACTCTTTTAACTAGTTACGTAAAGAATAAACGATTTTTTAGGGGGACGCCGATTCTTCCTTTTTTCTGTGTGGCGCTCGTGTGGCTAGAGTTGTTTAATTCGAAACGTACTCGCTTAGATGAAGCTACATGCATGATTGCCACACCACTCCCCTCCAAGTAGTCTACTGACTTTGACGTTGGTCGTGAATATGAATGTTTTGAAACATCCTCAGAAAACTGATCTGCTGTAGGCATCACTTCTAAAAATGCGGACATTAACCTCTCTGGGGAAATATTAACAGGATTATTTTTAACATTTACTGTAAATATTCTATTAGTCGTTTTAAAATTTCATATAGTCCCCCGTTGTTCCGTAACCGACCAAAGCAGGAGCGGGCGATCCCTGAATTCAAACGCCTCAACGGTGAATTTCTCTGTCTCTCGTCCTCCTGGACGCGCCAGAAGATCTCTTTCGGTGCGTTCTTGAAGGATCGAGAGACCGCGAGACCCTGCAACTATTTCCTAGTCAAAATTATTGGCTCTTGTCAGCGTCGCGGCTGATTGGGCCGTGACGTCAGACCGTTACCGCGGATTCCCGAATTCAGGTGATCGCCCGACTCTCGCTCGTCAGAACAAAGTCGACCGGTAACCAGATTAGAAACGTGAACCGATTAAGCCATTCCGAATAATCCCCGGTGCGCGAACGCGAAACAAGTTCTTTGATATTTGTACGTCTCGTCGTCATCGTCGTCGTTTTACGTGTGCGTGCGCTGTGTTAACTGTGTGTCGTATTTCGTAAATAAACTGTAAAAACTATAACGAACGGGTAATTTTACACCCCGGCTCCCGAGTCCACTCCCCAGTTTACCGAACACTCGTGACAGGATTAAATGGTTTTCGTGCAGCATTTATGCTCATGAACATCATGCGTACATGTGTATAATCTATGAAAACGAACGTTTCCTTTTTATAATGCTCATGAACACCATGCGTACATGTGTATAATCTATGAAAACGAACGTTTCCTTTTTATAATGATGTGCGGTAGGAATCAGTCTAATTCGCTGAATATCTCTAAATTTTTGTAGAAAAAATTGTGGATCTGGTGATGGTTCTTCGTCTGCGAAAAATTCCCTTGGTAGCCTTAACGGATTTCCGAACAACATCTCTGCTGCTGATGCTTGTATATCCGGCTTGAAACTGGTTCATAAACTAGGGAGTACTGATGGCAAAACCTTTATTCAGTCCTCAGCATGATGACAAGTGCTGGCTGTTTTTAGTGATCTGTGTTATCTTTCTATAATTCGATGCTGGATAATACGCTGTAGTTTAGGGTAGCGTAGGGTTTTAAGAGTGACGTCGCCGATTCTGGCGTCATGAATGCGATAAGCAATGCGGAAATGAATCGATTGAATCCTTCGATATCTATAAAATCTTTTGTCTTTCGCGATTTGGTTACGAGGTAACGGAAGATAATTTTAAGAGTTGGGAGTCGGTGTTGAACCCTTGAGTTGTGAACGTCGTGGAATTTGATAATTAGTTAAAACGTTATTGATTATAATTAAGTTAATTATATTTCATAGTGTTAAAGTGCAGAATTGTAGTTTTAATTATTTAAATTGTTCTTGTTAAATTCGTTAATAAAATTCCTATAATACCTACCAGAGAAGTATAAACACGACACCCTTTGAACTACTCTTGGGAACAAAAATGAAAACAAAAACAGATATAATGTTAAAAGAGTTAATCGAAACTGAATTTATTAATGATTTTAATGATGTTAGGGAAAAATTACGACAAGAAGCAAAGAAACAAATTCTTATGTTGCAAGACGAAAATAGAAAAACATAATCTAGGTAGGAAACCAGCGAACATGTATAAAATAGGCGATTTAGTTGCGGTTAAGCGTACACAAATTCAACCAGGCAGTAAGTTAAAACCAAAGTATTTAGAACCCTACCGAATTACTAAAGTAGAAGATAGTAACACGTACAATGTAATTAAAGAAGGGTATTGCGATGGTCCGAAGATAACGACTACTTGTGCAGAGTATTTAAAGCCACGGGCATTAATTAGTTTATCATCCGAGGCGGATGAATAATAGCATGGCCGAGTTGTAGGATTTTTCCACCGTTAGAAAGACGTTGTTATTTTCCATAAAATAGCCGTTACAAAGGCGACACGGCTCGCTGCCGTGTCGATAGTCGATTGTTTTACAAAAACGTGTTATGATCTGCAAATTCGAGGGCAGTCGTATTTTACGCAGCTGAGGAGAACAGTCGCAGAAAGCGGTGCCGCTCGGATTCCTGTTCTTTTCTTGTGTGTGTTTAAATATCCTACAATAATAAAAGGAATTCAAGTAATAGCAACAGTAGAAACACTCAAAGATCAAATTCTGAAAATAATATTAAAAAATCTGGTAATTTTGACAATTCTTATTTGACATTAAATATAGCTATAGATTTAATTCCACGATTCGATGACCAAACATCATGCACAATATTTAAACTTTCCAAACAATGCTGATTAGCAAGTTCCTTAATTCAACCTAGTGAGCAAAAAAGTTTTTTTGTTTTGGTACGAAACCAAATCGGAGATTTAGCGGAACAAATAATTGATAATAGTGAGCCAAATAACTTACAAGGGACCTCATTTAAGTGTTACACGCAGATTTTAATGAAATTTACATATGTGGTAGTTTTTCGAAAATTATTTGACCCATATTTTTTTATATCTGCTGACATGCATGTTAAGGGGGTGAAAATAGCCTTCAAAGTTGGGAGTGAAAACACATTTTCTTTAATATCTCGCAAACTGGAGGGTGTAGGAGGGTGAATTTTTTTTTAAATGTGTATTTTTGAGTAAGGAATTTAGTTTATTACGAAAATTTCGGGAGAAATTATTAATTTAAATAATATATTAAAAAATTGGATTTTTTTGTAAATTTTTTACCCCAAATGCCGTTCGATTTTTATGCAGATTTGTACACGTAAAATATGGATCAAAATGGGGGATACGTGTTTTGGGAATTTTTCGTTTATTGCAATTTAGCAATAATTATTACATATAAAATTTTCGTCTACTTTTTACGGAGAAAAGTGTTGAGATTTGTTTTCGTAGAGTGTGAGCCCCTTTTATACAACCATTTTTCAACAAGTTTCAATTAGTTTTTAACAATTGGATAATATTACATGTTTATTGTTCCATCGGTAGCAAATTTTGTGCGAAAATGACCAGATTTCGCGCGAACTCGGT
The DNA here is from genome assembly GCA_036983795.1 of Megachile lagopoda. Taxonomy (NCBI): domain Eukaryota; kingdom Metazoa; phylum Arthropoda; class Insecta; order Hymenoptera; family Megachilidae; genus Megachile; species Megachile lagopoda. The sequence continues at coordinate 41,431 of JASVEB010000034.1, read as the reverse complement.
CCCAATCCTTATTGTGGACCCCAGATTTATGATGACCCTAAAGTGAGTCTGGCCATATGTCACTGCTATCTGTTTGTTCGCTCTTACAAAGTTGATTTTGTTAAATTAAATTAAAGAAGTTATAAAGTTAAATTAAATTGTTCCAGTTAATTAAATTCACTTTTAAGTATTAGTTAGTTTTTCTTTATTTAAATTATTCGCGAAACAACAAATCGAGCGCCCTTAGCGCTTTTGAGAACGAAGCACGCCAAATTCCCTAAAGAACTAGAAGAAAACGCAACAGGATGCATCACTTTGAAGACGTCATATTTGAACCGAAAAAGCAAATATCACGGCGACACACTTCAATCTAAAGCGTCCACATTTTCACCTTCTGCTTCAAATTTACGTCACATTCTGTCTTATATCATACATTTTCACATTTTCCTGGCACGTTTTACGCGATTCAAATAATAAATCCGTTTTCACAAATGATAGTAATAATTATTCTCCTTAAATTTTAGCGCGTGTTTTATTGTTATTAATAACTATAAGAAATTGTAAGAATTTAATGATCATTATTAGTACATTTAAACATTAGCTATTTGGAAATACAGAGTGAGTAATAAAATACATATCTGTACGATCTTTTATACAAAAACTGAAGTTACTAACGTTATTTTGCGAATCGAGATTAACAAAAACAGAAGAAAAAGACGCCAAAATTACGTATTGTATAAAATGTGAGTTTGCTATCAGTTGCGGTGAAATTCAAGATGGTTTAAATAAATTCATGGTTATGAGAAAATTCTATTTGGATGTTGCTTTCACTTATAAGAAATCGGCGTTATTCTTCTAAATAATTATTATTTAAAAAATGAAGGAACATTGTGTATCAACATTCAAATTCTTGTAAATTTTAGATAACTATCAGGTACCTTATTCATTAATACCGATAAATTTTACTACTCGACCGATACATCTGCTTTGTCCAATTTTTACTTTAAATTTCAATTTGTTCTGACTGTCAAGCACTTGTAAAGCGATATAAATTCTATTTATTCTAATTTTTAAGATTTTAGTAAACTGAATTTTGTTTACTTGGACACTTTTAACAAGAAACAAATACGACATTATAATCCAAATATTTATAACCGTCGGACCTCTGTCCGACGCTGTTTATTTTCTATATGTACAGCCGGCTCAGCCGGTACGCCGGGTTCGGTCCCGGGGAACTAACGCGAGGATTCACGCGGTTTTACCATAAGACGGAACGCGGTTTATACAATACGGAGCGCGGGATCGGTATTCGACGGATCGCAGTTTTATATACACGGAGTGCGACTTACAAACTAACGCGGGTTACAATATCTAACGCCGGGTAGAGGGATGGTGGGAAAGGGAATCTGAGAGTTCGCCGCAATGGAGGTCGGAGTGCTGCGGGGAACGCACTTTGCACTCCTTCCCTGGCTGGAGACCGTGGACCCGAGCACGCGATCTACGCGTTCCTTCGGCGGTCGGATGGCCCCCGTCGCGTGGATCGAGCCACGACGTAAGACCTAGGAACGGAGGCTTTGCGACCCGTTTGGCGGCTGGAAGGCTCTTTGCCGCATAGTCGCCCTCCGGGGAGGAAACATATAGGAGTACAAAAATCGCAAGAGAGCTGGCACGGTTGCGGTTCGCTATCGTTCGCGGTTTCGCTTAGCGGTGCAGTTCGTTTGCCAGGTGCTCTCCGGCTTATCACTCATCGAGCCGGTCTTATATATGCCGCGGGCGCCGATTCTCCCGCGAGAATCGTGATCGCGGCGGTCGCCCTCTATCGGCGGCGATAGTGAGCTCGCGCCTTTAACAGTCGTTACATATTCAATTACTGCACAACGTGCATGTGTACTCTATATTTATTCAAAACATTTTACATATACTTTTTAATTATTAGCTTTATGAGTATTTTTAACTTAATAATTATCTACATTTATGATTGATCTTATAGGAAGATAACATCTTCTCGTTGCGCCTTGTAAATTTTCACCGATATACCGTCCGATTCTCTGTTTACTAATAGGCACGTTGATAGAGGATTTCGACTCAGCGCGTCCGCGTGCGCCATTCGCCCACTCGCGCGATGTTCAATTTCGTAATCGAATTTCTCCAACCGGAGGGCCCATCTCGCTACCCGAACACATAAATCGCGTTTATTCATAGTCAGGGCAAAAGCTTTACAATATGTCACGATCTTCAACCATATCCCTATTAGATACACGCGAAATTTTTTAAGAGCTCGCGCAATAGCTAAAACTTCAAGTTCGTAACTTGAGTATCTTATTTCTACGGGTGTCGTTTTCCCGCTCGCGAAGTGTACAGGGTGCATTTTGCCATCGCTATCGTCGTGTTGCATCAAGATCGCCCCAAACCCATGCATTGAGGCATCGGTATGCAGTTCGGTTGCCGCGCTTATTCGATACAATCTTAATACCGGTTTTTCGCACAATCGAGCTTTTAAAAATGTCGAATGCTTAGATGAGGTAGGATAGGGTGCGCAAGAGGTGTTTTGGTGAATGACGCTCAGTACGACTCGTTTGCCGTGTTTCTACACAATAAGAATATAGTCAGGGTTCCTAAGCGGTGCAAGATTCCAAGAATAGGTCGGAAGTATACAGCAGAGGATCTAGCTTTTAGTGTATTTGGTCCGGTCAATATAGTTTTGTGTCGTGATGGAGATTTTCCGATTGTTGAGTCATTCATCATAGCTAGAAGGATTGTGGACGTTAGAAGTAGGAAGTACTTTAATCAACGTGATTTCGAAAAAGATTTAGTAGATGCCTTTAGCTCTCAGTAGGAGAGAATTTACGCGTGCAATCGATTGAGGAAATATATGTTCGATAATTGTAAGGAACGATTTAGGTGGTGTTCCAGAACTTGAAAGTCTTTGACATCGAGAGTGCCTGGAAGAGTAGTAAGATGGTGGGATTATACGAGCGTGGAATTTATATATCATGGACTGGAGAAATATACGAGACTAGCTACGAAATACGATCGGATAAATTATCCCGGACGAGCCCCCAAAATTGTGAAAAAAGATGTGGGAGTGGTGGTGCACTGATTTAATTTAGCCCGCGTAAAGTTCTTAAATGCTGTCTTTATTTATAAATTACAAAACCTTGGATACTATCCCTAATTCTTAATATTAACGCCGACTTTTTTAACTTTTTTATCGCCTTCTCCAAAACGCCGTCACACGCCGCGGTTCGACCGTAATCGCCTTTTTTTCTCGATTGTCATTTCTACCGTTCATATACATATTCAGAGGTGATCGTCCTCCCGTTCTTCGCTAATTTGCCGCTTGCCAGGCCGGTAACCATTGAATAGTCAAAAACTCACGACACTAGAGGAAATGTACTGTTTCTTTGCGTTGTCATTACTCATGACACGTAATAAAAAACTAGCGTTACACGAGTATTGAAGTACATATAAATATTTACGCAGTAGTATTTTTAGTGAAATAATGACCAGAGATTGGTATCTTTGGATACTACAGATGATACATTTTACCCGTGAACAAGGGCGCCCTGATGATCAATCTATATAAAATAAGCGACCTAATAAACATGCTGCGAAAATTGTTCTGCGACACATTCTATCCGTATGAAAAAGTTTGCATTGATGAAAGCTTGATGTTATGCAAAGGTCGCCTATCCTTCAAGCAGTACATTCCCTCTAAAGGAATCGATTTGGAATAAAATTATACATACTCTGTGATTGCAAAACAGGCTATGTCCAAGATCTTATAGTTTACGAAGGAAGGTCAACTATTACAGAAAGTGACATCAGTGGAATTAGAAAATCAGGTGCAATTGTTTTATCACTCTTGCAACAGTACTTGGGCTAAGGTCACACATTATACACAGACAATTTTTATTCAACTTTTTGCATGATAACTGTACGTATGCATGCGGCACTGTGAAAAAAGGACATCAAGGAATGCCGAAGATGGAAGAGCGATTGAAAAAAGAAAAGGCATGTTTTCGTGCAGCAAAAAACCTGTTAGTGATGAAGTGAAAAAAGAAGTCCATATGATTTTCACTATACATACTGTAAATTTTGAAGCAGTATCGGGTACTGAGTACCGCAAATTCAACGCGTAAATCACTGCAATGGTATCGCAAATTTTTCTTCCACCTCATGGACATTCGTGTGTGGAATGCATATTGTATGTACAAGCACAATCGGAGAAAAACCATATCCATGTCAAAATTTCATTTGGCGGTAATAAAACAGATAATCGAAAAGTATCATCACAATGCAACGGGACGTCAAGGCAAACCCGCTGATAATCCGATGAGATTAACTGACAGGCACTCTTCCACATTCTGTAAGCCGAAAAACAGAAGGCGGAGATGTGTAATTTGTAGCAAAAATGATAAAAGAACGGATTCGCGGTATGAGTGCAAATATTGCAATGTTGGCCTTTGTATAGATTCTTGCTTCCAAATATATTCCACAGAATTATATTATTACTTTTTACATATTATTATATTTTAATAATTTTCGTCTCGTTATTAATTATATTAAACATTTAATCGTTATGCTTTGTAATTATGTAAATATCTATGTTACCTATAATTTTGTATTTTGTATTTTAATCATTTTGTAAGTCTTTCTATATTAAAAATGTAAATGTACTTGTTACATTAGGGCAATGATTGTTTTATTAAGCATAGTTATTACTAAGACTTAGAACAACATATATGTGTACAGAAACCACGCGCACTGTGCATATTTCCGGAGCAAGTCTCCGTTCAGTGCCGGTAAGACTACAGGGCCCTTTTTGTCAGAACATGAATTGTCACCTAACCCAGATCGCTTAATTGGGGAGCCCGTTTTCGCTAGCTGCTAAAACAACCCAACGATACTGGAATCAAATGAACAACCAAGTCCAACAGGGTTGCAAATAAAATGACTCTATAGGTCGTGATTACTAAACCGCCACCCAAAACACACGGGCTTCAAAGACCAAGCCGCTCAACATGGGGAGCCTGCGTTAGCTGGCTACTAAACGACCCTGAGCGAACTCCGAGAATCCGACGGCAAGTTAGTAATTCGATAACAATATTTAACAGAGTGGCTGTGGAGCTCTCGTTTCGATGTCTTAGAGTTTCCTGGGGCTGAGCACAGCACTCTCCAAACGGAGATTCAGATACATGACCGCTCAAATGGGGAGCCCGCTTTCGCTAGCTGCTAAAACAACCCAGCGATCAAGTATCCAAATGGCTGATACCCGCTGTCCAGTCAAGGCATAAGAATCTTTTTGGCTCTTACCAGCAAAAACTGTTCCGATTATATTTCTTCTAGGAAGTCCAGCTTGTAGTACTTCGAAAATTGTTCTGCGACCTATGGCTCTAAATTATTTGGGAAATTAAAATGTAGGAAAGCTAATTCAATCATATGTTAAGCTGCGTCATTGATGGCCAAATTTCGGATATTATTTTGTTTGAGTAAATAATATATTGTAAATAATGTATTGTAAATATTTCGTACGGAAGATTCCGAAATGCTACGTGCCTACGTGACACGACGCTAGACAGGATTTCTTGGAATCAGCTCGCGATCTCTAAAGAGAGACAGAATATATAATTTCAATTAACAGTATTATTGGTCATTAGAATCATTAATTAATTAAATCCATCAATGTATAAAATTAGTAAATGTTATGTTAAGTTTAATTCCCGATACTCGAAGTCAGATATTATTACATTAACCCAGACAAATAATAAATTGTAATTGTGATCTATGGAATGTTCCGAAGCATCGTATGCTTCGACATATAGTTCAGCTCCTTATGGGAGTACGTGCGTAGAATGTAGAAAAGGACAGAAAATATGTTTTCGCTAATATACTATTAATTAATTATTTTTGTATTAAAAACATTAACTACTCTTCAGAAAACACTATTGGCAATGTTAGAAAATCATTTACTTTATTAATTAACGTTTAATTAAGAATTATATGCAAATTGTACGCAAAATTATATACGTCATAACCTCGAAATGAGGGGGGGGCTCGAGTATAAAAGGCCGAGCGAAACACGTCTAGAGAGCAGAACAATTTTCGAAGTCGAGCTAGTTAGAAGTCTTAGCGAAATATTATCCGGAACAGTTTTCGCTGGTCAGAGCCGAAACGATTCTTAACTCTTGATTGGAAGAGCGGGTATACGCCATTTGGATACTTGATCGCTGGGTCGTTCTAGTAGCCAGTGAACAACAGGCTCCCCATTCAAGCGGTCTTGTATCTGAAACTCCGTCAGGAGAGTGCTATACTCAGCGCCAAAAAAGGTTGAGACATCAAAACGAGAGCTCTCAGCTACTGAAATACATATTATAATTTTTGTCGGATTACTAAACGCGCCGTCAGATTCTCGGAGTTAGCTCTGGGTAGTTTAATAGCTCCCACTTCGAGCAGCTTGGTGTCTGAAGCCCGTGTCTTTTGGGTGGCAGTCGAGTAATTACGATTTTATAATTAGAGTCAATTTTAATTTGCTACCCTGTTGGACGTATGCTGTTCATCTGATTCTGGGTCGTTGGGTCGTTCTAGTAGCCAGTGAACAACAGGCTCCCCAATTAAGCGATCTGGTTTTGGGTGTCAATGTGCGCTCTGACTAAAAGGGTCATGGACAATTAGTTGTCGAGTCAAAATTAAGAAGAGTAACTGTTCCGACGAAACATATATTTTTCTCACAAACTTTAGAGTCTTGAATCGAGTCAATCTTAGGATTTTGAATCAATTAAAGAATATTGTTGTGTCACTATCAAATCTTGCGTAGCGAATTTCACGTAGTCGACTACACCGCGTTAGAAAATCGATTTAAAGTATTAATATCGTAAATATTGTAAAAGCGAATCTAGACAAGCTTAAAAGAGAATCACACTTAGGTTGGATTCCGCGTAACGCTAGACTTTAAAAGTATTGATATTGTTAATTTTGCAAAAGCGTAGTTAGCCTCGAAAAAGAATCAGACTTAGGTAGGATTCATCGTAGAGCTAGAAACGTATTAATGTTGTTAGATTTTGTAACTGCGTTAATCTTTGAAAAGAGTACAAATCATTGACACTTAGAATTTTGAGTCTTATTAATATTGTAAAAGCGTAGTCGAGTTAGCCTTGACTGTAAATTAAAATATAGGACTTCGAGATAATTAACTAGAAATTGCGTTCTGTTTAATTCTTCATATACTTACGAATCGCGTATTATTTAATTTATTGACTTTCTGCTAGTATGCAATCAAAGTTTATTTAGTTCTTTTGATTTAATTGTTCATTATATTAGTTTATATTTCATATACTTTTCCTATTTTGTTATAATTGTTATTTGTTAATCATTCTCATCATTATTTTATTGAATAAACCTGATTATTGAAAGGTATTGACCTGTGGTTTTCACTCCTTAACCGCACACCACACGAATCTCACATTCTTTAGATTAGTTACTGTAAAACGAGTCGTTCAGTAGGTAAATACCGCTCTTTACCTCACGAGCGCTGTAAATTTATGTGCATAGCTCCAGAATCGTTACACGTTCAAAATAAGGAGGAATATGGACAGTTCATTTTCAAAGCGGTGTAAGTTGATTTCTTTTAAAAATGAGATCACGTAATTTGTTATTAATTTAGCGTAAACTTTTTATTTATAACTACTAATAGTTAATGTGTTAAAAAGTGACAATGCTTTGTTCAATTTAAAACTGGTCGTTCGAAAAAATTGCGTAGCTATTGATTATGAAAGTGGTGGCAGGGTCACGTGGTTACATTTGTCGTATCTCACATCACAGGATTATTAGGATGTTATAAAACAGTCTGGACGAAACAATAAATTTATTTTACCCGAAATGAAACCAGAGAATTTCGTCTTAACAAAAAACTTACAAAACGCAATTCAAAAACGGCTGAGAAAATATATTAGCGCAGAAATAGTAAACTCGCTGAAGATATTTTGGATGAGGTTTTGCAAAAGTGCACTGTATATCGTTTTATATAAATCATCGATGACGTTCGATTTGTCACCAACATGTTGGAGAGAAAACCGTCAAAATTTGGAAGAATCGCGTTGGCGCCTATGTATAATGATGTCATACTTATTACATACGAAAAATACAAAGATATGGAGCAGTTATTTACCTTATATATCTCCGGTGCATCATGAATATTTCGGAATACATTAAGAATGTCAATAAATAATAGCAATGTTTTATGATGAACTTAACAATACATAAATCTATTCAACAATTAAAATATAAAGTAATATACCTATTTTATTTCTTGTCATTATTTATAAACAAAATTCGATTAATACGAAATATATTTTAAGTGACATTTAATTTTTCAGAATTGACATTAAATGATTTTTACAATTGATGAATTATGAAAGTGGTACAAACCTATTTATAGACTGTAAATATATATTATTTTAGTTAAATTCACCTAAAAGAAATCAAACTACACATTGATAAATTAGTAGAAACATTGTCAGACTTGATATAATTAACCTAAATTTTTTAATTGACTAATATACTAACCTTTAATTTTCTCGAAGCAAAAGATAATGGACTAACACCACTTTCAAAATAATCGGTCCATATTATTTATAAAGGTCCTAATTGAACTGCTAATTAACGGAATTTGTTTGAGCACTAGGACATTTATCTTACATTCATTTTTCAATTTGTGCACAAAGTAACACAGTTTTCATCTGTTATACACATTCACCCGAGCTGTGTAGTTACAAGCAGTACAAGCTAGTAAATCGACATGGTACATGGGTCGAAACCACGGCTAATGAATCATGTTGTTGATGCCGTGGTGTATCTGTGCGAAACGAAAGGATCTACTGCTCGAGATTTCCCCGATTATCTTCGGCAAACTTCAAAGTTCAAACCACGAAATCTGACGATGCAGGTGAACAGCAAAATATACTCATGTTAATTTTCTATTTAACTCATAATTTACGCACGTTTAATGATCGTACTTAAATTGAAGCTGAATTGGCAAAATGACTAAGCAATGAATAATGAATACAGTAATAAACTACCTTACACAGTAATAATTTGATGTATGCAAAAATGACCTATACGGATATAAAGGATAAAGTTATCTCCGCCACTGGAGGGGAGGGGGGATGAATCTTCGAGACGTCCTAAAGTTAGGCCGCTGAGAAATATAACGTGATTCGGGTTGGAGTATATCCGTGAAGTAATACATATGTATGTATGCAAATACAAAAGTTTTTTAATTCCGATTTTTTCGTTATCACATTTTTACCAGTACATTTTTCATATCTTCTCGATTAAAATAAGAGCCAGCACGATATAATTTTGATTATTTTTACTAGCTTAATAAACGATCAAAGTTTCTAACGCAAAGGAAAATAATTGGTAAAAACAGAAAGACACGCTGCGATCGTGACAGTCTTGTGGAAGTGCAACGCTTGAATTTACAAATTGTTGAAAATCGGTTAGTAGCCGCTGAATTGTAGATTCAAATAGAGAACCTTATCTTTTCAAGATGGCCAATGTTCCTTTTTGTTTTTAGTTTTTGTTGCGTTTCCTGCAATGAGCCGGAATGTATAGTGGAATGTAGTAGAATGTAAAGCGACACTTTTCTTTCTTTTGAGAATTATTATGTTCAGTTTTGTATATAGTTTATTTATAATGAAGTGTATGTTAACCGACCACATATATATTCGTAAGTCACGATTCATTTGAATTAACAACACAAACAAATATGTTCCGAGTTATGTTGTGTTGCCCTTATTTTAATCAGAAAAATATTAGTAAAAGTTCTGTAACATAAAATAAAAAAATTAAACCTTGCATTACGATTGACCCATCGATATGTATCCGTTTGTATCCGTTTAATTCGCTTACTGTCGTTTTTTATATTCGACAAAGCATTAATCATTGTAGGATCTACATATACAGGGTGTCTCACGACTAGTGTAGGTCCCGGAAATGGGGGGTTGTGACGTTAATGCTGAAACAAGATTTCCTTTGGCAAAAAAGGGGTGTGAAGCTTCGTTTTTGAGTTTATTAAGGAAAAAACACTGACCAATCAGAGCGCGAGAATATGCGCAGGCCAGGCCCCAGTGATTTTCTTATATCAAATCTTTACCAAAGAGTAAGGGGTGGACAGAACATGAAGCGACACTCCTTGTCGGCACCTTTGATGTTTCGAAAATGCTATCCCTTTGAACTGGTTGTGCAAACGAGCGGGAAATTTAAATTAAGTGAATCTAATTCCATGTCAACCACTAATAATTAGAAATCTATTTGTTGTCAATTTTCTGTATATTGCTAATATTGATTTTCAACGTATTTATATCAATCTTGCAACATTGAAAGGTTGAAAAGGAAAGGAATGTACGAAAATGATTACAGAAAATGTTAATACAAATAACTGTTAGAAAATTTAAAGTTTGTATAAATGACCAAAGCGGGCCATGTGTGTTTTGGCATGGTGCTTTTCAGGTCACAACGGAAAGTTTTTCGCGGTCAAAAGGGCAATGAATAGTCGCCAATGGCCATGGTGACGTTGGTGTCCTTGCGGCCAATGTTTTGCCAGGAAGGCATTCTTCTTCTGACTGTGTACGCGGAAACACGCTACAGAATAAATGTAGTATCTTAACGAGTTAATTTTATGAATTAAATCCGTACCCAAGTCTTTCTTGACTTTCATATATAACCGGTGAAGAAATAATAAATTATGTATCACAAGAAAATACAGATAAATGCTTTACAGAGAAATGACAAAGTATATATTATGAATAAATTACCAGTGAATGTCCTGACTTAAATCATTCTTTGTCGACCGCGCATTACTTGCACATTATGCACATGTACATTGCGGAACACCGTATCCAAATCGTACACCCCCCAATTCTTTTTACTTGGGTATTTGAAGAAAGTTGGCTCCGTGTACATACACAAATAACGAGATCATGCACGTATATACGATGTGCGAGAGAAGCAAATCGATTGAGACAGGTGCTAATGTAAACAAACAAGATGGCCACAAACAAACAAGTGTGACTCTAGGATCTTAAATTGGTTGTATCCACTGTCTTTATCTAAAAAGCAAATCCCGTGTCCAACGTCGCCTCTCGTTGTATCCCTACTGTGTGTTGTCTTCACTGTGTGCATCATTATTCAACTAAATATCTTGTATGATTCAAGTACCATTTTTTTTTTGCAACCGACGGGCATGAACAATAAAGTTAACACCAAGGCACAAAAAATACGTACATGCGATAGAAATTATCGTATACGAATATCCGTTTACAACAATATGCACAATACCTTTAGATATTTTATAAAATCTAAGATATTAAAAAAAAAAAGAAATAAATTAATAAAAAAAGAAATAAGATAATTTCAAATACACTGCTCAAAAGAAATATGGCATAGAAAAATTTTAGGTAGAAATTGGCCAAATTTGACTGACGGTAACTCCGTGAAAAATTATCGTAAAATTATGTTCTTTTTTTTTAAATTAAAGCTTGAAATCTCTACTTCAAGATACTGTAGTTCGATTTTCAGTTTGATGCATCCCTTCCACTATACCACCATAAATGTTAGATTGGCGAGCCAGGGACACGACGGCTCGTTTTTGCCGCCGCCGGCAAAGGCGAGCCGCGGCGAGCAAAGGACAGCCGCCGGGTTGCAATTTTCGTGAGTATTTTCGATTCCAGCCTCCGTTGCACTGTGGGAAGAATTACTGTACCTCTCCTATCACACCTGTCAAGTATTTTGCACTGTTTCGTCAATAATATGTCAAAGAGATGCGGGAAGCATTGCTAAAAGTTATACTTGAAAGCTCAGATCATTTAAAATTTAAGGATTGGTATATCTATGCAACGCACTGTAGTAATTGTGAGGGCATGAAAGTATTGGCAGTGAATCAGAAATTGATGTCACTGCTGTATACATTGATAATGATATACAAACACGATGAGAATCATTTAGCAGAATTACAGGTATACAGGGTGTCCCGCGACAGGTGTAAGTCCCTGAAAGGGGTTGCAGAGGACGTCATTCTGAACAAGATTTCCCTTTGCAAAAATGGGGTTTGAAGCTTCGTTTTTGAATTATTAAGGAAAAACACGGACCAATCAGAGCGCAGGGATTACGCGCGCCCAGAAGCGGGAGCGACAGCTTCGAGCCTGGCTGCTGAGCGCGAGCGCGATCAAGTGCCTTTGCCTCGGAATAGTCTATCGTCTAACGAGAAGTCTTTACATCGAAACTCAGTTAAATAATGAACAGAATAATTGAAAGTAGTGTTCATTTACTTATTCCTTATGAAGGAGGAACGGAATTAGTTATGTGTAATTAGTAGAAACCGAGCAAATTAAATTTCTGTAATTTTAAATTTACACAAAACTTATTAACCATTAAAATGGGACTCACCAATTGTTTGAAAATAATCTTGCTTGATTGAAAATAGATCCTCGTAATTAGATCGTTCCATTTATCCTAACTATTCGTAAAAATAATACGTAACCCACAGTAGCTGATATCACAGCCGGTTCACTTCACTATTATTTTTTATTATCACTGATCACTGCAATATTTTGTTGTCACTTTTCACTAATTTCCTAATGTAATAATGATGAATGAACAAGCGAAGACGCGTGAACGATTATTCGAAAATAATTTCAGTGATTTTTTCTCTTTAACGTTTCGCTTCAAACGTTCTGTCCTAAACTGCCGATCGTGACTCCAAATGTGCCGAGTTTGAAGAAAGTGAGAATTCTGGACATCGTTTTCGGCCGTTTGGACCGTGTTTTTTGCACGAGGTCGGGATATTAACCCTTTGGTTAATCCCCGCACTGCCGCGCTTCCTTACCCCTGTTAGAGTAATAAGGATAATACACTGCAACTTTTTATTGAATTATTCTTTATTATTCACTGTTCTTGATATAATGGTATCTATGAATGAGTTAGGTGTTGGTATTTTTAATTGAGACGAGAAAAATGACTGGAAGGAAATTGTTTGATGTCGTTGACCACGAACCAGAGCGAAAATCACTTTGTTTGTTATCATAGCAACGATAGCTATCGATATCGGTGATAGTCAATTCAGCGTTTGAATGGTCTGAATGTGACTATTCGCTATTGACTGAAGTGCTCTTTACGATTATGTGAACTGAACTTGTTCTCTTTTCGGTTTCTTGTAAACCAATTCACCTCTCTGTCCCCGCCCAACATAATTAGCGAATGAGCTTCAGGGAGTTGGTCTAGCATGAATGTCAATGAAGGTAACCAATCTGTGTGGTTTTTGACCTTTGACAAAATGTGATAGGCTAGCTTGCTCTAGCCTCTTAAACGCTGTAGACGCTTCCCTTGTATGCCCGCTGTAAATCCTGCTGCTGTGATGCACGTGGTAACTGGTAATATGGTTCAAGCCCTTCACGTTGGGAACCCACGTTATTGACAATATGTTTAATGAGAAGACCCCTTGATAGATCTTATCTCTGACTTTGCGGAACGCACCACAACAGGTCAGGTGAAGACAAGAGACAGAGAGTTAGAGATGGTGCAAGCCAGTTCAATGATGTGTCTTTAAGGTTTTTCCCGAAACTGAATGAAATTCTAATATGAGTGGACTGTAATTTAATGCAAAAATAATTTTATTTCTATTATGTTGTGTTTTTCGCGATATCGCGGAACAGACCGTCCAGGTAAAGAATCATAAAATAATTAAACGGCTCCGTTTTGCTCGCTCGACGGTCGCTTCATATGCATCCGAGAAAAACCTTGTCCCTTTCCCTTTCTAAAAGGCAAAAACGGTTTTCGCCTTTTTATAAAGAAAGGCATACTCTCACTTTCGTTTGAATGTCAAATGTCCTTCTTGCAAGCGAACTGTTGTCTAAATTTCCAGTCGAAGATGTTCATCGCATTGCGTTCGGCAGTTTAGGACAGATCGTCGGGTGTTCAACATCAAAGAGAAAATAAAAAGTCGCTAAAATTATTTACGAATTATCATTTAGGCGTTTTCATTCGCGTTCTTTATCTGTGATTATTTCATTAGGAACTTAGTGAATAGTGGCAGCAGAATATTACAGTTAAAAATACCAATTAGCAGTGACAGTGAAGTGAAATAATCTCACTGACTAGGTTGTGACATTAGATATTGTGCAGTGTGTCTTTTTACAAAAGATTAGGATCGATGAAGTCATAGAAACACAATTTTACTGGAACAGGATTATTTTTAAACAATAGGTGAGTCTGATTCAAATTTGTTTATACGTATTCACGAAAAATGAATAAATGAACATTAATTGTAACTGTTCTGTTCATTATTTAACTGAGTTTTGTCGTAAGGGCTTCTTATTAAACGTTTAGACTGTCTCGGCGCGTAGGCACTTGATCATGATCGCGCTCAGCTGCAAGGCTCGAAGCTGTCGCTCCCGCTTCTCGGCGCGCGTAATCCCTGCGCTCTGATTGGTCCATGTTTTTCCTTAATAATTCGAAAACGAAGCTTCAAACCCCATTTTTGCAAAGGGAAATCTTGTTCAGAATGACGTCCCCTTTCCGGGACTTACACCTGTCGCGGGACACCCTGTACATATATTGCAGTAAATTCAAGAATGTCCAGAAAATATGGCCGATACAGATGAACTTTAAAAACGACTTCTTTTTGTATGTATGTTATAAGCAATTCGATATCATAACTAACGTATAACTAAATATCAAGTTTCCAAAAATGCATTAAAATGGACCTGTATTACTAGAACAGAAATTAAGCGATTTATTGGACTCATGATTATTATGGGACAAGTTACAGACAGTACACTTTAAGACTATTTAAAAGATCCTTTGCGAGGAATACATATATTTTAAAAAATAATGACTTGTACAAGATTAAAAAAAATTTAGATGTACCTGCATTGTAATAAGAACATCCAAATGAAACTTGATTCTGATCGCTTAAAAAAAAATTTAACCCATTTAGCATTACTAAATTTCAAAGTTTTTTAAAGTTATTTGTCAGAACAAGAGATCTTTTTGAGCGAAGATATGATATTTCTTGGAGAGAAAGGCTATCATTAACGGCATACAATCCTGCAAAGATTATAAAATATGGGCTGTTAGCACGGACTGTATGCGAAAGTAAGTTCAGATATGTAATAAATCTAGAAATATACTGTGTAAATGGTAAAAGACTGTAAAGTACAACGTTGTCTCTCTTGTGTTCGGTATTAAATAAATGGTATTACTGATACGAGGGTAATTATTACATTATCGGCCAAAAAAATGCATTCTTATAATAAAATAAAACTAGAATATGCGATAATATAAAAAGAAATAATTCTAAAAACTGGCATCAAAAAAAAATAAGAACGGTGACATTGTATTTTGCCGAACAGACGACTGTCTACTTTTAGTATGTAAGCATAAAAAAGAGAAAAAATGAGAAGTACAATTCATTTTATAGAAATGGCATTGACAGGGCACCAAAATAAAAGAACGAAAGAGAATAATATAAACTATGCACTACAAAAATATAATAAATTCATAAAAGGTGTTATTCATGTACAAACGCAGTACTATATATAACGAATATTGTACTATTCAACAGCTTTATAATATACAAAAGGATGAATTCAGATAAGCAAAAAATGTATAAAAATTACATATTGTGAGTTACAAATGCATGATCAACTGTGAAAGATTATAAAATGCAACCTACAACATCACGAACTACTAGTACAACTTCGATGCCACTTAGCAGATAATCTGATGACGTTAAAAAACATATCCTAGAAACACTAATGGAAACAAACAATAAAATATATCCCGCAAGAATATGGATAGTATATAAGGTACATAGTATAAAAAATAATACTAATATTACTTATATATAACTCTTCAAAATTTCAATAACATATATTAATTACAAACCTTGTTATAGATATTATACGCATATATTCAAGTATCTTCAGATCACTAATACCGGCGATTTCCATGAAAAGTAGCATAACACGAATGTGATAAGTGCTGATAGTACAATTCTGTTCACATTAACCTTCATCGAGCGAACTCAGGATCCATTCGGATCCCAACTCATAAACAACTAAACGTCTCCAAACGTTTAGAATTATCCCGTCCCACTTCCCACGGAGTAATAAACTGAATTATATATCCGTCGGTGCCAGCATTCACGTTAACATTAAACGAACGAGACTAGCAGTAATATAAATCAGTATTTGATATAATAAAAGAATTAGTGGCGAAAAAGAAAACTGCGTATTATCCAATTTTATTGAAGACGAGAATAATAATTATAACGAAGTTTCGTCAAATGAAGGAACTTTTTCATGTAGTGATAATGGTGTACCTGAAACAGACGGTTATGAAAGTGATAATCGTATTGATTAGATTGGCCCCTGTATGCTCCACGCGGTCGACTGCTTAACGGTACGATTGCGAGGGTTAAAATGCTATTATCCGAATGCACTTTGGTTCAATTTTTCGTACTGAATTGAAGCTAATTATAATATGTTATTAATCTGAAACTAGTACGTTCGTCACGGATTAACAAGTTTTCCGGATTACTCGGATTTAAGAGGAATCAAAGAATTGAAGTTTACTGGTAGTTGAGTGAGAATAGAAATAGCTTTATTATGTATACTGACTTTTACGTAGTTTATTGAAAAATGGAACACGCTGTAATATTAAATACCCATACAACCAATAAAATCAAAATTTCCATTTTTGTCAACAAGGTCTCTGTCTAATATTCAGATGTCTTATGTCTTGCATGCACACTACCAGCGACCCCAAAATATTTGAACCTTAATTGATTTATTAACGATTGAGGTTAATAAATCAGTTATAATCGTACACTAGATTTACTGGCTTTCAAACTGCCACTGATTTATGGACAGAATTTCGGAAGAATTATTATGAATATGTCTATTTCAGTTACCTGCATTTATCTGAACAATATCTTAATGATATCGATTAAGATAAATATAGATACATTCAATATTACCGATAGCATTCTGATAACAACAGTTATAAATGAATTTTTAAACGCAAAATAGAATGTCAAAATAAATAAAAATTTTGCGATATTGATTAAAACATTGGAGACTACGACTGACGCAGTATTTGCTACGTCAGTAAATAATTTGAATCATATTACAGTTATCATAAATAGTATAATTTGTAAATTATACAATTATTTTTTTCTTCTTTTTTTTTATTTGAAGCTGATTAAACCCCTGCGGGTTTATTTAGCTTTACTATGTTGTCGGAAGAGATATTACATCGTTTTACACATATATACATTCCGTTTACATAGTAATTTAAATATAAAGGTTACATTCTTGAAAAAAAGCGAAAATGAACTTACATACATCCACGCTGGGTGTTGCTATGAACATATCAATATCTAACGGCAGTTGGTATCCTAGTCTGGATAACGAATTTATTAGTTTAGGTCTTTTTGAGTTATAGAGTTCGCATTGTCAGATAACATGATTTAGAGTTTCGCAGCTTTGGTTACATTTACATTTGGAGTCACTAGTAATGCCAATGCGGGCAAGAGAGGTGGCTAAATTATAATGATCTGCTCGCATTCTATTAATTGTGACGATCAAACTTCTACTGAGATTTTTATGTGCATACCATGGTGAGGAACTAGCATTGAAAAATTTTTGGAAGAACTTTTTGCCTTTATATAGACGTTGGTTTTTACAAATCTCGTTAGTCTGCAGTTCGGCTTGCTCCTTAAATTTTTCATATAAATCAGTATAGAGTACTGAAGGGGCGTTTAAGGGATTTGAAAGGGTAGCCGATTTGGCAGCCCTGTCAGCCTCCTCATTTCCCAGAATTTCCGAATGCGAAGGGATCCAAAACAGTTTGATGGAGCTGTTGTGTTTATTTCTACTAAAGATATTATATTTCTTTTTAATATCAAGAATATAAGGGTTAGTTCTAACGCCTGTTATAGGAGACTGAAGGGATAAAAGTGCACTAAGTGAATCCGACAAAATGTGAAAATTGCAATCTTGATGTTCCAAAACGAGATCGAACGCATCGTTTAGGGCAATACATTCTGCGGTGTATATGGATGCGTTAGGATTGATAGAACGTGTTCTAACAACGTTAAGCTCTGGGCAGATACAAGCAGAGCCAACGCAGTTGGTACTAGGGGACTTGCTGCCATCTGTATAAATGGTGTAGTAATCCTTATTTTCAAGTGCTTCATTTAAAATTTGAGTATTGTTTGTAGATTTTATTTCGGCTCCTAATGTGGTATCTATTGGAATGGAAGTTATAAAGGTCTTATAATCATAGCTGTAGTTGTTGCAAGTATTAAGTGCGTCAATGGCATATTGCTCCAGGAATGACAAAAGACAAGCGCTAAGTAACCTGCGACGTTTTGCGGCTTTTTTCCTTTTGCATAATTTATGGTATTTCTTTATTGCTGCACAAGTGAAAGAAGAACTAGGGTTTGACAAGGTCTTTGCCAAAAAACAATTACACAACTGGTTGGCTCGTTCTCTTAGTAACGTCAACTTAGACTCCCCCAGAAATATATTTAGCGGCGTGGTTTTCCGATAACCTAACGCCAGTCTGATCGCAGTATTCTGAATTTTCTCCAGCTTATCAGATACAGATTTCCGGGTTGGAAAGTAAATGAAACAGCCGTAATCGAAAATGGACCGAATCAAACTTTTATAGAAGATAATAAGGGTTTCGGGATCAGCACCCCACCAAGTACCGCGAAGATATTTAATTATATTTAGGGCCTTGCTGCATTTTTTAAGAACTGTGTCTACGTGCATTTTAAACGAGAATTTGTAGCCGAAGACAATTCCTAGAAAGCGAGCTGATTCACTAGAGGCTATGACATAGTTGTTGATTCTTATTTTGATTGTGCCCGGTTGAAAATTTCGGTTATTGAAACAAATTAGTTTGGTCTTATGCGGTGTAAGCACCAAACCTAATTTATACAGGTTCTTACTAATGATATTTATTGCATTCATTAATATGTTCTGAGCTCTTTTGATACATTTGCATTTAACATACACTGCCAGATCGTCGGCAAACTGCGATACATAAACATTGTTGGGAATACTTTCTGTTATATTGGAGACATAGAGTAAGTAAAGTAAGGGACTGAGCACCCCCCCCCCCCCCGTGGAACACCCTTAAACACCCACCTGGGCTCTGTCAACGAAGTGTCATAAAAAATTTGCCGTTCGTGAGTGAGGAATTTAATGAAGGAGAGAAGGCTTTTGGGACAACCCATGGATGCTAGTCTTGTTAACAAGATGTCGTGTTGTTCACATTATCGAATGCACCCTGTACATCTAAAAAGGCCGCCAGCACTACCTTACCCTCCATAAAACCTTCCTCAATTGTAAGCGTTAGATTTACCAAATTGTCCGCACAAGATTTCCCTTTCCTGAACCCATTTTGGCTTGGGGGGATGAGTGAATTGTATTCAGCCCACCATTGCAGTCTGGCCTTAACCATTCTTTCGAAGAGCTTGCAGGCACAGGACGTCAGAGAGATGGGACGTAGACCATTGCCTTCAGCTTTATTTATAAAGTGAACGAAGGAGTTTTTCCAACTGAGCGGAAAATCGTTAGCTGTGTACATATGGTTAAAAATGTCTAATAACAGAAGTTTGAATTTCAGAGGAAGCTTCGTTAGTATTTCGTAATCAATGCCGTCCATACCTGCGGCCGATTTAATGTTTTTGGAGTCAAGAGCAGTAGTGAATTCGACTAAATCAAAGCGGCTGTCGAGGAATTCGTTGTGTTGGCAAGGAGGAAGCCAATATGGATTAGTTTGGACCCAAGGGGGACTGATCTTGTTCACAGCGAGCTCGCGTTCATTATTGAGTTGTAAATTTTCCGAATTGTGCGAGACGGAAGCTTTGACCCATTTGTTTTTAAAGATTTTACATTTATTCCAGACATAATTTGGATTTGTGCGAAAGTTAATACTCTGGGCGAATTGTTTAGAACAGTCTTTTTTCTTGCTCTTGAAGGTTTTTTTTGCTAAAGCCGAATACTTTTTATAGCTTATTAGATCCTCTAGGTTTTTTGTGTGTTCCCACTTTTTAAGTGAGCCACGACGAAGCCTCTTTATTTTGTCACATTCAGAGTCCCGCCAGGGCACGGTATTGGAATTGTGAATTTGGGATCTTTTCTTTTTTGAGGATGGAGTGCTTAGCTGAACGGCATCAGCTATGACATTGACAAAAAACTCATATTTGGAATGTGGTAATCTTTGTTCATATTCGGCGGTGAAAAAACCCGGTAGGAAGGTATCGAGCTTTTCTCTGAACTTATCCCAGTCGGTTCTGACGGTTTTTAACTTAAACGATTGTTTTTTATGATAACATTTAACAGTATCTAAAGTGACCAAGAGGGGAAATGATCTGACCCTAGGGGCTCGTCACTCTTCTACGCTAATTTTGTCCGAAATATCTATAGAGGACAAAATTAGGTCAAGGTTCGACTTTTTATTCCTATACGTATCAATGTGTAAAAGAGAGTTTTCATTGTGTAAAAATAGATCGTAAGCTTCTATGGAATCGTTTAGTCCCTGCCCGTTAGAGTCGGTGAAGCTGCAGTTCCAGATTTTGTTATGAGCATTAAAGTCACCCATAAAGATACAACTTTCTTTTGATGCAACGTTCTGAAAAATTTGATTCCATTACTTTTGTGTAAGGGTTTGCCTTGGAGATCTATAACAGGCTATAAGGTTAAGAGGTGGATTAATGTCATTTAATTGGATTCTTAACAACTCCACCGACTCGTCCGGAGAAACAAGGTTTTTAATTTCGCGGTACGCTACATTTTTACGTACGAACATTAGTATTCCTCCACCTTTAGAATATGTTTTGTCCTTTCGGAGAATAAGAAAGCCTGGGAAGTGTTGTAAGTTGTTTTCTGGAGTTAGCCAGGATTCCACGCAGACAAGGATGTCAACATCTTTTAGCATCATCAGTTGTATTTCCTCTACTCGCAGCCGTATACTTCTTGCGTTCCAAAAGATGAGTTTTAACTGAGCCCGTTCTGTAATATTGGTGCTGTTCATAATTCAAAATATTTAACTATAAATCCGCTTCTTCTAAGGAGCTGAGTTCTTCAGTGGAAGAGTTGTATAGATCGGAGTTTACTATACGGTCTTTTATTCTGAGTATCCTACTTTTTAGCCTCCTGTTGGTGAGCCGAGAACTAACTTCAGTTAGCATATTTTCGAGGGCTGAGAGGTCTACAGTATATTTCAAGGCTAAGGTGCGGACATCATGACAGCCGAAACTTGTGAACAAAAATTCAGTGATGCTATTTAAATCTAATGGGAGATTTCGAGAGTTTTCCATGATAAAGTCTTTAGCAGGTAGAAGGTGGGTTGCAATTTCATTTACAGATGTTCGCGTGTCTGACTGATTTTTGGGTTTTTTAACGGTTTTCGTGATTCGAATTACTTTTTTGTTATTTCCCGCCGGACGTGGGTCCTCGGTGGAGTTCGTCATTGATTCGGAATGAACTCTTTTTGCCCGTGCAGGAGGTGGCATTCGGAGATTTGACTCTTGAGTATGAGAACTGTTTTCCTGTATATCCCTCGATAAGTTGGTGTTGGAATCGGTCGAGTTGTCAAGGAGATTTGCCGTTGGAGCATCTGCACTCTTACAAAACTTTGCTAGATGACCCTCTTTTTTGCATAAGAAGCAAGTCAGTTTTTCTTTGGATATATATATCCAATACACAGTATTATCGAAAGTAATTGGTATGTATTCAGGTAATTTGTCTGCGTCTTCTGGATTAATATATAATTGTCTGCGAAAACTTATTATGTGGGAAAAACCCGGTCCGTTGATTCCAGCTCTAATAAAAGCGATTGGAGATACCGGTTGAATATTTATTTTGCTAAATTCTTCCAGAATAACTTCGTGTGGAATTATGGGACACACGTTAGATAGAACAATACGTTTGGCTTTGGAAATAAGCGGCCTGATTGTCAATACATGAGTTCCAATATTTACTTGCGTGTGACGATCTGTTAGTGTGTCGGCTATTTCTTTGCTGCTTAGATATAGGCAAACTCGACCTTGGGAGATCCGCGAGACAAACCTAATGTTGGCTGGTCCAATTAATCTTGCGATCGCAACGGTGTAGTCTTGAATTGAAACGCCATCAATTGAATCAACTATTATGGCTTGATCTTTGGTAGGAAAGGAAACTTTTTGAGCCACTTGAGCATATGAGACGGGAAGATCAACTTTCTGCGTGGATGTATCCATGGTGAGGTCCGGGAGCTCCTGTAGTCAGAGGCTCCTCCACCTATTGTAAGATCCGAACTAGCCTCCAAACGGGAGCAGCGGCTGCTCTCACACGGCAAATACACTATCGCGGGAATGCACTGACAATGAGTACGAGAAAGATAGCAAATACTATACACAGCGAGCACTCGTAAACACGTCCTGCTTCTTCGAAGGTACGAGCCGAACTCCCCAATTATACAATTATTCATTCAAGAATGGACAATTCGAAATAAAAACTAATGTTTACTAATATTTTCCATTCTAAGTGCAAACTCTGTAAATAATTTTCCTACTTCGATTTCATATCAATTACATTGTTAATTTTATCTTTCATGTTTACATATTCTGTTAATACATTAAACTCAAATGAACTCGCTTATGGGCAGACTTGATTTCAAACGTACAAAGGAAGTCAAAACTTTCAATATCTTGAACTTACGAAGACTTTCTATTTCAAGGTTCAAATAAAATTCAAACTGCTTTGCAACTTCCTCCACATATTTAGAAATATTCGAGGCGATACAAAGCACTTTATAGTCCATCGTCATCCAACACCTTCTCGCTCACACAGATAGATTCAAC
Organism: Megachile lagopoda; assembly: GCA_036983795.1. NCBI lineage: Eukaryota > Metazoa > Arthropoda > Insecta > Hymenoptera > Megachilidae > Megachile > Megachile lagopoda. The sequence continues at coordinate 18,534 of JASVEB010000034.1, read as the reverse complement.
CACGTCAAAGCGACGACGATCTTGAAGAGATCATCAAAAATCGCTCAGGTGTAAAGCGACCTATACACATCGAAACTTGCCTTGAGACCAGGCCTCAAGTACCTACACACGGTGAGACTTGCCTCACCGCATGCGACGAATCCAGGCTGCTGCAGAGGCTAGCCAAATTATTATACTCACACGAAAAATTTCATATTTTGTAGCTTAAATCTGCGAAATATAATACATACCTGTGGCGTCGATAAGCGACAACCACGTCCCTGCCATAGTCATAATTATTTAGTCTAGATTTAAGAATATTGGTGTGAATGAAATGGGTGAGTGAGTTGTTTGCCTGAACGAGTCCGAGTGAATGCTGAGTGGTGTTTGCGAGAGGATGTTTGGATGATCGGTTCGAGTGTCGCGTTGGGTGTCCGAGTTCGAGAAGTGCCTGAGAAATACGCGTGTATCGTTGAATGATTAATTTAGAGTGAAAGCGATTCGGTTTGGAAGAAGATAAAGTGATTCTGAGTTTGAATGCGTATGGGTGCGTGGGGGTGAGAGTTCATGAAATGAAAGGTTAGTTAGTCGCTGCGTGTCAAGGAGATCGGTCGAAGACAGACTTTGTGTAAAATAAAATCTGGAATAGCAGCAGGCGTAAACTGAGTGTCTACACTCTTTTCCCATGCGCGACACGTCATCCCATATATCTTTCTTGTAATGTTACAATATATTATTTATACAATATGTATTGTATATTTTGTTACAATGTATTATTTTTTAACAATAATACACGTAATTAATAATAAAAAATAGAATACTTGAATATAAATCGAACATTATATTATATTATAAATATTATACAAGAAAATACAATTATCTAATATTGCGACACTTCCGTTTTTTTATTTGCAATCTGAAATACATACAAATTTCAACATCGACAAATTCAAGGCAAAGTTTTCGTTAAATTAATTCGAAACATAAAATACTTAATATACTTAAATCCAAACGTATCTTTTATTCCAGATGATGGCTTATTTATATATTTATGTATTAATAACAATGTGTGACTATTTAATGTTGCATATTTTTTCGATGAAATAGAAAAATAAAAGTCTATTTAGTATACAAATTTTGATGTCCACTGTACATGCAGTGATTATGTCCTTTACGTGGAATCGAAACAGTTTTGAAGCAGTAAAATAGCAATTTAACATCTTCCTTTCTTGAAATACTGTATAGTGATACTGTACACATGATTTAATCGTCAAAATGTCAAACAGATGACGTATAGAAAAAGAAAATTGTCCTAATTTTACAAATGCGAAGTCCGGTTCGCAACATTTCTTAAAATAATTCGAATTAATAAAAGAGAAACTCGTGCAAAGTTTGAATTAAATTAAGTACCATTTTGGGCAAACATATTTAAAACCAATGAACATTTAAATAATTGTGTAAAAACGTATATAATCAACTGCATTAAAATATTCGATTAGTTATTGATGATATCGAAAGCATGTCAAACAGTAATTATACAGCTCCTATTCACAAAATTAAATCAACTTACTACTTTTAGCTACTATTTTACACATTTATTCTACTGTGAATGCCATCCGACAGGATACTACGAACGATTTCTTGCTTTAAAGGTATAAAAATCTCGAACTCTGATAGCGCCGCCCACTTAAAAGAAACAATGATTCCTTTCAAACGAGATAAATTATGTGTTGGATTACATGTTTAACAAAAACCAATCGGCTAATCGATGTTTGATAAGAAAAGGTTTCATAGTATAAATTAATAGTTTTGTATCTAACAAGGGACATCATCCAATTGATACACGCCGATTTTAATGACATTTTAATATGTTATAGAACTCGAAAAAATATTTGACACGTATTTTTTTTATTGGCAAACATCCACTTTGAGGTGGTGAAAATAGCCCGTAAAGTTGGGGTTGAAAAAGCTATTTTCGCAAATATCTCGGGAACTAATAGACCTCGACAAAAAATTCAAAATGCAAAATTTTCTGTTTTCGAAGACCAATACGGCCTAATTGGATTTCTGAAAAATTAGTTTGTTTTAACAATATGTTGAAAATTAACATTATTTTGCAAATTTTTTAAATAAAACGTTGAACTATTTTGATCAAATTTCACGTACGTAAACTATGGGTCCAAAGACAAAATACGGATAAATTGGAATTTTGAATTTCTCTCATGCAAAAAATATTACTATCGTTGGAATTATACGTACATTTTATACCTTCCGTTCGGTGCATGACTGATTTCTATACACAATATTCTGGAAATCGTATTATATTACATTTTTTATACTAATTTATTCAAAAAAAGAATTTGAAGGTTCGTAGGTGCCTCTATAAAACATGGGGCCCAAGTCAGGTATCCCGTTTGCTCCGCGTTGCGGGCGCGTACTGGTGGCAGTATTTGACGCGCGGAAGACCTAAACGCGTAAATTATACGTGCGTAAAGTGTAATGACTTTATGGTTAATTTAGATTATGCAATTAAATGATTAATAATGTTAATTTTCAACATATTTTTAAAACAAACTAATTTTTCAGAAATCCAATTAGGCCATATTATTGGTCTTCGAAAACAGAAAATTTTGCATTTTGAATTTTTTGTCGAGGTCTATTAGTTCCCGAGATATTTGCGAAAATAGCTTTTTCAACCCCAACTTTAAGGGCTATTTTCACCACCTCAAAGTGGATGTTTGCCAATAAAAAAAAATACGTGTCAAATATTTTTTCGAGTTCTGTAACATATTAAAATGTTATTAAAATCGGCGTGTATCAATTGGATGATATCTTTTGTCAGATACTTCTCATGTTATATCGTTTTACGTGTTCTGCAGTTCTGTATCTTATAAAACAAAAATCAAGTCGATTTGACATTCGGCTGTTTAACTAGGGCCAAAGAGGTACCCATGACTTTAGGATTTATAGAAAAGAGAAAATTTAGATTTTTAGCCAAAAAATACAGCTTGAATATCCCTTATATTATATCGTTTTACGTATTCTACGTTTCTGTATTTATTTCAAGAAAAATTATTTCGATCTGACATGTGGCTGTTTAGATAGAGCGAAAAAGGTACCCATAATTTCTAGTTTTCAAGCAATAATTGAAAATTCCTACATTGCAAGATTATTTAATAAAATAAGTAAAAATACAAATAATTCAAACTCAACACAGTTGTAAATAGTAATAGACTAAAGTTTATATAAACCTATCCTATAGTACTTCCTTAAAAACCGGATTGTCAGTCACAACGCATCCATCTTCTAGCCGATGCTTATTACCTTCCTTAATGAACACCTTACAGCCATCAAACGATGTGCATCTGCTCAATGCTACATAGTACTGTCCATGAGTGAAGCAGGTAGTTGGAAGATAAGGAGCCACACGTACCAATGACTGGCCTTGACTTTTCGTGATGGTCATAGTGAACGCCAACAACAGTGGAAATTGAAGACATTCAATCTTAAATGGAAGGACAGAATCTGATGGGCTAAGTTTGATCCTAGGCATTAGCACAACTTCACCTTGACTGACACCTTTGCTTAATACTTCACAACTGTTTGAGTTGTCGTGAAGTTTGAGAACTCGCATTCGAGTGCCATGAATTAGTCCGCGGGCCGTATTGAAATTTTGCATCAGAAGCACTACTGCACCAACCTTTAGACGCAAGTTGTGACGAGGCAATCCGCTAACCTCTATGCTATTAAGGAATTCTGTTGAAAATTGTAATGCATCGTTTGATTCATCAGATACCAACTCGTCGACACTGGTGTAAATGCGCAAATCGCCTTCAATCATGTTAAGTACTCGATTATTGATTAAGTCACAGTCCTCGTTACGGGGACACAGAATTGCGCGATCGGCGATTAACGGGGTATGCAAAATCTGCGTGATGTTTCCATATACAAAATCAATTGCTTCATCAGCAGAATTTGATCCTGTTAGTCGGCTTGATAGCTGGTAGAGATTTTCCTCAACTGGTGGCAGAATTCCATTTCCGACCTGAAGTAGATATTCAGCGAATTCTTCTTCTCCAAGATTCACTCTCACATTTCGTGTTAGTTGCATTTGCTCAACATGTCTCCAGATTGGGTTGTACTTTATACAGTTTTCGAATGTACCTGCTCTTCTGGTATGCGGGACAACAGCTAGTGACTGTCTAAAGTCCCCACAGAATAGCACAGTCTTACCACCAAACGGTTTGTTACGTGAACCTCCATCGGCTAGGTCTTTGAAAAGACGGTCTACAACGGTTAACGCTGCTGAAGGCATCATACTGGCTTCATCAACAATTATCAAAGGACAGTTTTTTAACCGCTGACCATGAACAGAGTTTGGAGTTATGGTGGAAACTGATTCGTTAAATAATGGAATTGGTAACTTGAAAGTATAGTGCAATGTCCTACCTCCTTCCACGAAACTTGCTGCTATACCTGTGAATGCTACAGGCAGAACATCCTTCTTTTCGCTGCGCAACTTGCTCAAAAGCATCCGCTGAACATATGTCTTTCCGCAGCCAGCAGAAGCATCTAAATAGATTAAACCACCTTTGTTTTCTGAGACTATAGATAATACTTTATCAGTGGCCGTCTTCTGTTCGGTATTAGCAGCACTATAAAGTTCGTCAAATTGCTTTTTCTGATGTTCAATATCAATAACAGATGAAGCCTCAAAAACTGGCATTCGAGAAGAAAGAAAAAGATCACTGCAGCTTGTGTTGTGAGTTATCAAGACATTCTCGATATCAAGTAATGCACGATTAAGAGCAGCATCTTCTGATAGTCCTGTATTTATATAGGCCTCAATCATAAATTCTTTGAACTGGTTCCAAACTTCCATTGCATCAGATGGAATGTTGAGTCCAAGGATTACGGCAAATACACTACTCAAAAGAATTAAGGGAACAGAAAAATTCCTTAAATTTTTAGGTCATATTCGAATTGTTCTATCTCCGCTATACGTCATCGTAGGAAACAACTAGAATAGTCATTTTGAAGCTTCAAGTCTCTAGTCTTTGACCCTTTATCTCCATATTTTTTGTACCTTTTTTTATTAATGAAACGAACAAAAAATCGCAGAGGAACAAATTTTTTTACCCAATAAACGGATTAGTGATGGATAGAAACAATGACGATATTCCATTAACTTTTATACACAAATTTCAAAGTTTGATCGTTCGGGCCATAGGGAACAAAGAATCAGAGCGATTTAAAGCTTTGCACACTTTTTGTGGATACCATAAACTTCAAAAAAATTCTTAGGCTTAATCTTTGTGATGGATATTTACAAAGATATAGTAACTTTTGTAATTTAAGGAAAAAACGCCATTTTTTTCGTTTCTTTACATCAATGTCACGCATGAAAAAAAAATATTTAATCAAAAACTGATATACCTATCTTCGAGGGTATACTCTTGAGTTTCTAGAACAGCTCTTACAATTTCAATATTCTTTATTATCTTCAATATTCTTTCATAATTCTTTTGAGTAGTGCAGATGTCTTATTTGATATGGGAAGTATGAGTTGACTGCTTCCTCAATAGTTATGCGGTGTTCTGCGTTACTGGACGCTATACCTCTTGCTATAGCAGCTTCTCTGTACGATTCAAATAGTCGGCCTTCAAAAGTTCTAAGATCTGCGTGACATTTTGCACCTCTGACGTGCAGTAAGAGAAGACACATGTGAAAGAGCTCTCCGTCGTTTGGATTGACCATGTAAAGACGTGCAATGGTTTTATCTACACCACGTTCACGTGAGTTCCAGCGTTTTTCAGTATCCTTCCAGGTGTAGTACTTTGGAATTTCAGTGTAGAGAAGATTTTGTACGTTTTCATCTCGTTGATTTAGTTTGAACGATGCCATAAGCTTAGTATCCTCTCTGAAAAGTCTACGCTGTCGATCTTCCAAATGACAATTCAGTCTTTCTACATGATGGGATTGAGAATGCATCCGGAACCCGAATATTCGCCATGCAGCTTCTACTGAAACCCATCTAGCATTAAGATATCCAGTTACTTCATCGTAGTTAGTAACTGCATTGTCGGTTCCAAATACCACTGTGCAAGTGTCATGTTCCTTGTACACATATTTATAGATATATTTGACACTCTTAACAGTTGTGCATGCCTCGACATTGATGTGCGCGTTGTATTTCCTTAACAGCCAAGGATTGTAGGGAACAGCGAAACGATTATAAATGGTGTGACCTCTTACTTCTGCAGTACGTCCATTGTTTCGTCTCATATAAATCGGATAGCCTTCTCTAACTCTTTAGGGAAGTTTTTCGAGCACACACCATCTTTCATGCAGGGCGAATTTGGATTCAAAACACCACATGGGCCGTGGATCATATTGCGTGTTACAGTTTCGTACAATTGAGGATACAGTTCGGGGTTAGGAATTTCAGCGCTTATGACTTTGTCGATGTCTTCTGCGTTGTTGATTTTATCTTCCTCCTTTAAAGAGAGTAAGATATGAGCATGCGGAAGTCCTCTTTTCTGAAACTCGATAGTGTAGATGAGTGCTGCCATTTTGCCGAAAACTGGTTTGTCTTCAATATCAAATATCAAAGAATCAAGCTTTCGTTTAAAAACTCGTGCAATTAGATCAGGACGTTCGTTCGCAGACTGGTTAGGTCCAAGATTGGTAGTAATTTCGGCTCATAAAGGATTACACGTGAATGTTATAAATAGATCAGGACGCCCAAACTCTCTGACTATAGCCATAGCATCCTGATATCGAGCCTGCATATTTCTTGGATTCCAAGAAAAGAAGATGGAAGAATAATCGAAGAACTAATCGTCCAACTCTACCGCCTTTCCGTTCAACTTGCTCACGAAAATGGTCCATCAAATTATAATGCAATTCCGATCGTAGTTGCTTTTGCTGACTGCGTATGAATGCCAATCGTTCTCCTTCAATGCGAACATACATGTCGACCAACCACTGAAAAAAAACTTTCCAGAAGCATGTAAAATGCTAAATCCAGCTCGAACTGATAGTCGGTATGCAGTGTCTTCATGCATTGTCAATGTATCTCTCTTAGCTGTTGCTCGAAGTGGATGATGTTTAAGACCACGCGTCCAACCTTGATCACCATTAGGGAAAAGAAGAGGGTAAGACATCGAATCCAGTGCAGCGTGATGTGTAGTAATCTTCCGAAGACCACCATCTCTTCGATAGATTATCAGATCTTGATCCGACTCTGGAATACCATCACTCGTAGCTCTAAATATAACATCCTGTTGCTTATCGGTGTATATAAACATTCGTACAGATTTACGCTCAGCTGGTGATAAGCGGTTGATGTGGTCAGCCATAGATCTAAAAGACTTAACGTACGGGTTAACTGTTAGAATGTGCCGGAATACCTCATCCATTAGTTGAGGATTACATTTCGAGTTTGATGGAATTCGAAGCCGGTCTTCAATGGCGGTGTCAACATCATAAAAGTATCTTTGTGCAAAGACTGGAGACACTCTGTCTTCAGGCTGAAGAGCTTCCACTCTATGATGGATTAAACCGTGAATCGTGTAGCTGTAGGGTCCATGACCAGAAACCTCCTCAACTTGTGCGCTTGAGTTAACCATCGCTTAAGACGAATTAAATGATCTAATGTTTTCCTTATAGTTCTTGGATTTGGAGTCATTAGAAGTTAGTAGACCCTGAATGAAACTATCCTCAGAGCATGGGGCTAGATTGACTTTTCCTTTGCAGCAACAGAGCTTTCCATATGAACCATCCATTTCAGATTGAAAATGGAGTGAGCCACAGGTACCAAGTTGAGGATCTTTACATGTTTGATTTATAGGATCCAAATCATGTACGGCAACAGTGCTGGGGGAACGAAGAGCAATCTTGTACCACGGAACTCTACGTGCAACACGGTGAGCTGCCGTGTCGTGTGCTTGCTCCTGGGCTCGATATTGTTGGTCCTGTCGCATAGACTGATGAGCCTGAGTGTTTCGCTCCTGTTCTTGTGTTCTGTACGCAAGATCCTGGCGCTTAGATCTTAATCTTTCAGCTTCCTTTTCTTTCTTCCGAGCATATGATGCCGCCTTTTCCTCTTCGGTCTGACGACGTCGAGGCATGATTTAATCTATCTAATGCCTGCCAACGAATTTATTAGTGGTCTTGTTGAGCTTAATATGCTAAGTATAGATGGCATGGACTGAAATTCGATATCTGTTAGTTGTTTTGACCTGTTGAATAAGAATGACATTTGAATAAAAGTAATGTTGCAAAGTTGCAAAATATGAGATAAAATGTTTTTGTACAAAATTTTTGAATCATGGGTACCTTTTTGGCCATAAATAAGCACTTGCATATCCGATCAACATAATTTTTGTGTTAATAGAAGCAGAAATGCAGAACTCGTTGAAGGATATAATATAAGGGGTATTCGAGTTATATTGTTTGGCTGACAATCTAATATTTAAATGTTTCTTCTTAAAAATCTGGAAATTATGGGTATTTTTTCGGCCGTAGCTAAGCACTTAAATGTCTGATCGACTTAATTTTCTTTTTATTAGATAAAGAAACGTAGAACTCATAAAATCACAAAATATGAGGGGTATCCGAGTTATATTTTTTGACTAATATTCTAAATTTCAAGTTTTTTATTGTAAAAATCCGAAAATCATGGGTACCTTTTTTGGCCTTAACTAATCAGCCACAGATCATATCGACTTGATTTATGTTTTGTTGAATGCAGAACTGCAGTAGACGTAAAACGATATAATATGATGATTATTTGAGTTATATTTGTTAAATATAATTAATTTTTTATTAAAGATATAATCTCCATTATCAATTAATCTTTTTAGATTGTTACCTATGCGCGCGCTTATAAAATTTTGCGATTTTAAAAATTTTGCGAAAATATTTTCAATCACTTACTGCGTTACCTATGACACCTTGTTGTTCAGGTCATACGTTACCAATCAGAAAAATTTAAAAGGCTATGACTCTATCTGGGCGAGTTCTATATGTGTGCAAAATATCAAGTTTCTACCTTTTACCCTTATCGAGATTGAAAGTAGCAACGGACAGACATAGCGTATTATATATACTCGTATAGATAATGTCGCGAGGTAGGTAATTGAAATTCTCACAACAGTTACTTTTGTAACGGTATTTATTCGGAAAGTAAGAGTAAATAAATATCGGAGGCTCGACTAGCAATGAGTGTTTTCTGACGCCTTTACGTGTTGTATATATTACTTCGGAAAAAGGCGTTACCTCTTGACAACTTAGAGGGTGAAGTTATTTTCCTACTCCAGGGTCCTCCGATTTTCGGCAGGGAAAGATATCAAAATTACAAATTTGTTAACTGAAAGTTTTCTTACGGCTTGTGCTGATCATGTGGCCTAACGAACCGTAACGGGACATGGCTAGTGTAATAACAGCCACATCTAAGGACACGTCATCCAATGCGTCACCCAAATCCCTTAAACTCAGAACTTGTACACAATGCAATAGTTATACTTTGTTATTCATTACACTCATCCTTCACCCCTCCACTACAAAACCGAAGAACATAAAAGTTACCCGAACCTTTTTGGACAGCCAGTTTTTGACCCGCACTCAAAAGATCTACAGCTAAGTGTATATTGTAACAAACAATAAAGAAAAAAAGCATAACAGTTTCCTAAATTCCTTTTTTCATTTTGTCCTTGTGAATTTTACGTGACACTAGCAAACGTTTATGGTAGTGTAGTCTGTTCAGCTACGCACGTCTAAAAAGTATAAAATAATTCGGCCTACTTACAGAGTTCAGGGTAGGCTTAATTGCCTATATTATGTGCCGTTACATTAGATATTAATATTACAGTTAAATTGTATTGATTAATTATATAAATGTTTATATAATATTTCAATTAAAAAACTTTATTTATATTCAATTACCCTTTTTCATAATAAATTTCGTATAACTTAACTATATTTGATAGAAAATTATAAATTGATAAATTTTATTTACTAAAACAATATTATTTATACAGAGTTTTCGGCTACTAGTGGGTATAATTCTAAGGGGTGGTAGCTGGGATTTACCATGTTGGATAAAACTTAGTTTTTGAATTATTAACGAAAAACACTGACCAGTCAGAGCGAGTGAATAGCGTGCGCCCAAACTCGAGAGCGACGGGTACGAGCATGACTGTTGACCGTGGTCGTGAACAAGCAAATCGCGCCACATCGGTAACATAGTTATGTATATGATAAATAGTTATAAAATTCACTGCTGTTAATAAGTATAAATTTATTAATGGAACTAATTGTATGGGTTTAAAGACAATAAAGATCAAGAGCGGACATTTCACATTTAAAACTTCGTTAATTCCTTACAAATAATTTTAAAAAATTGACTTTTTGTTTAACTACATAAAATTAAGGAATACTATCAGCTTACCTCATGAATGAATTTACGATGCGAGAATTTTATTAACATTTCACTGTGTTAACGCTCGTGGTTGAAAATAAATTCGTTCGAGCCTTGTTGAATATTGCACGTGGTGTGCCGACTAAAATTTGTTCTAACTATAATATCTATAACTATTTCCTTACTCGAAGGACCACTCCAAACTTGGAGACTATACAAAATTACTACTAGTTGTTGCTGTTGCAAATGTTAAGAGTCGAATGTCTATTTCTTACAAAAAATGAAAGCGCGGTGTACGCGTACAATTTTTACAAAATAAGGGTGAGGGAAACAAATCTTAATTTCTATTGGCTGTACAAAATGGAATGGAAATGGAAGCTTGAGTGACGTATGATGGGCCTGGGTTTTTCCCAAAAAATGACCATAGCAAGTAATAAAACCAAGAAGTACCTCGACATGAATAGAAACTGAAAATAACGGACTCTACTGCTAAAATTAAGGTCTCTGGCAATCAGATGTAAAAAGTAATAAACTAAAATACTCGACAGGATGTAACGACTCCTTGGGTGTTATTGCTGCTACAGGTAAAGAAACTAATCGAGGGTCTAATCCCTCGCTATGGGACTATATTCTAAAACTTAATAGAGGGCCTAAACACACTGACATTTATGAATTCACGAATCTTCATTAACTTTTAAGTACATCGCTGTATGACAAGTGTTAGAGTTCTTCATAGCAGTTTGGATAACTGTTAAGATAAACAAATATTTCTTGGAAAATACAAATATATATTTTAACTTCTGGCAAGAGAGTGCTTCGGTTCACATCGCTAGTACGTGAGAGAGTGGTCGCAAGAGGGAAGAAGGAAAGCGGAAAGAAACAAAAGATATTACAGTAATTAAAAATATTACGCGTAGGTGGCATAATTAGAATGTGGTTATCTCTGTTTTGCTACCATTTTACACGCGCCATTCGAAACACGATATTAAAATACATACAATATATTAAGGTGATTACGCTAATCAACAAGAAGAAACCTGTTTATTCGCTAAAATCCACAAGAGCATATCAATACCCGCTCTATGACATTTTCGGATAATGAACCCATTTGTAATTTTTGCATGATGAACCCATAATAAACAAACACACACGCACCACAATTGTCCCGTCCGCAGTTTCTATGTGTCACACATCACGATTGCCCCGGCTGCAGGATATGTTCGAAATATCCCGCATTTTCTTCTAAGCGTAGTTGAATTCTTAGAAGAAAATTTTCTCGCACTTTTTGGAAGTCCGTCAGAACATATATTACGATTCCCGCGGAAAACTCAATTCTTTGTTATAATTCTTCTACAGAATTGACGGGGGTTGAATAGGTTATTGTCTTCATGTGTCCCCAGAAATGAAAGTCCATGGGATTTAAATCTGGGGACCGTGCAGGCCACGGTACGGATGCTCCTCTTCCAATCCAACTGTTGTCGAAGTATCTTGATAAGTAGTCCCGTACAATAATTGTAGAATGCGGAGGTGCGCCGTCTTGCATCTACCACATGTTGTTCCGTATTTCTAAGGGTACATCTTCTAACAGTGTGGGCAATCTATTTTGTAGAAATTCCAGGTACCCTTCACCTGTTAATATGTTGGGCAAAACAGCGGGACCAATTAGTTCGTTTCCCAAAATGCTTGCCCAAATATTTAATGAAATTTGACGTTGCGTATTAATCGCTAACGTTGCATGTGGGTTTCCGTCATTCCATACATGACTGTTGTGGAAATTAAATATTTCGCGTCTGTTAAAGCTGGCCTCATCCACAAACAGAATGCGTGAAAGGAAGGATTCATCTGTTTGTATTTTGTCTTCCAAAAGTTGCGTCTGGTTTCGCAGTCGCCCTTTTTTAATGCCTGTACTCGTTAATGATAGGGATGCACCTCATTATCTTTCAAAATCTGCGACACTTTACTGTTACTAACACGTTCCGCGGCTGCAATACGCCGCGTACTGGTAATCGGTTCTTCAGCAATATGGCGCATTAATCTTTCTTCTAGATCAGCATTTTGCAGTATTCGTCCTTCGGATCGTGTAGGTTTTGTCATGCCAGTCATTCTTAATTTTTGGTGTTGATGTAAGAACGTTTTTCGATCAAGCAGGAGTTTAATGCATAAGCCTTCTGCATAAATTTGGCGTGCGCGGACAGTACATTTTTCTTTACGCTTCCGTGTAACACAAGTGAATTTCTGCTAATTCTTCATTTGTGTATTCCATTTATTTATTTCTCCTTTCCTTTTTCTTCTTTCTTCTCTCCCTATGCACTTACACACATCACAAAAAATATCACAGGCTCACATAAAAAAATCACACACACCACCAACGCGTACAAAAAAAAATAAAAAAAAATAAATTATTTGTCACGCGTACGCGATCACGCTACACGAGTAATAAAGAAAAAACACTAAATAAAATGTACGATGACACGAATAAATAATAAACTGTACTAAATTATATTAAATGTTCAAACGTTTGTAATTGTCTCCTTCGAGCATCGACTGTCAACTGACAATTTGTACAAAATTTTGGAAACAGAAAGCAGTATCCAAGTGAAAACCGTTGTTCATGAAATGTGTTCGAATTATAGCTCTAATACATGTGTACATATCGGTGGAGATGCCAAACGACCGAACCTAAACAAACAATGACATATCGGTACGACAATTCTAATGCAAGAGTAAAACTTTTTGACTTTTTTATTATTCTTTTATGAAACTTGTACTAATATATTTGTAACATTTTCTATTAATTTGTAATTTTAAGTGTTACGCTTACATTGAGAAATTTACGCGAATAAGTTATTGCAAGTAAATATGACTCGAATTACGTTGTGTTTGATCTTATTTTAATTTAAAATTAATCAAAACTAAATTAGTTTCCAATTCAAATTTAATTTTAATTTAAAAACTGTACTAATCGAAGTTTGATACCGAAAACATCGGAAACAAAAATGTTTTGTACATGTATTGGTATTGTCTCGTGGTTATACCCCCGCCCTACAAATAATATTACACCTCTCGGTGAGCAAGGTTCTTTTGATAGTATAAAATTATGTTCGTATAAGAGCATTTTAATACCCTTTAAACTGCTATTTATACTGTTAAATAGATACTTTTGAGGGCTGCCAACCATATAAGAGATTATGTCTTACAAGCAGTTTCATATTTTCAGGCATGCTGCGGAAAAAAGTAGACAAATCAAACCGTATTGGCTAAAGATCAGGTAAAACAGATAGGGGTATCGAGAATAGCTGCTTTCTACTATTTTCCTGGGGTGTAAGGCACAAGAAAAAATATTGCAAGACACGTCTAGTTTTGTTATATTTCTAGTTAATGGTTTAACTTGATGACTCTTCTGTTCGTTCTAACCCCTACCTCTAGTGGAGTGGTTCACTTTCTTCGGATATTTACTCCGCTATGTTCGAAAGTTTTCCGTAAAAGAGGGTTGCCATTTAAATTCAAGATTACCATGGCAGAAAATTTCTTACGTTAAATCTGCATCAACTGATAGAACAATCATTCTCTTCTGTTTATACTCCAAATTTAGTAAACTATATTCGTAACGATGTCATGGGCGTCAAATCTAAATTAAATTACGTATTTTTCACTATCTTGAACAGAAAAAGAATCATGACACGTGCCTGCCACTATCCAAACTGTTAAAATTATTAAAAATAATATAAGTAATGTTGGTAGTAATATCTCTATAGGCTGCAAATATAAGTTGTCAGCAATGATGGAATGTACTGTCTTTTGTTTTAACGTGTTCGTTGTTGTGCAGTTACCGGCGATGCACGTGGCGACGTGCAGTCACGCGTCTTTCTTAAATACGTTATATTTTATATGCTGTAACTACTTTTCCTCAATAAACCATTAATAATAATCCATGCAGAACTCTGTCAAGTAATACACCAAATTTATTTAATTTATTAAAAATAATATTTCGGTAAATGTGAAAAAAATCACGTGCTACCGAATTATTAATTAAAACGGCATAATGAATTTATTATGGTGTTAGTATTTATTGTATTAAAGTAAATATATTTTGTTTTCTATACACTTATGTGAATGATAATATATACAGTGAGTAACTTTAATATTCGGATACCACAAAATTTTTATTTTGTTGCACTATAATTTTGTTCATAATTGGCAAAAACGTAAATGGTTAGGTATAATATTTAGGCACTGTATCTCGTTAACAATAGCATAAATTTTATTTATATTATATCAAAAATTCGTTAAATAATACGTGTTAAATGAAACAGTGTCTAATTTTAACGTTACTTTAATATTCGGACACTTTAAAATACAAGTAATTTTTTTCTTGATTTTTATATTTAACAAGTGATTTCATATCTTGTAGGGTAACCTTCTTGACCAATAACTTCCTTCAAACGTTGAGGTATGTTACCAATTATTTTTTTCAGGTATTCGGTATTAATATTATTCCATTCTGTTTTTAATTGTTGTTTCAACATTTCTTTTGATGTTATTGGAGTTTCTCTAATTCGTTTTTCCAGTTCGTCCCATAGGTTTTCAATCGGGTTCAGTTCAGGTGACTGAGGTGGAGGGTGTAATAATTTTTGACAGTTGTACAACAAATATTCTTGTACAATACGGGCGTTATGTTTAGGATCGTTGTCTTGGTAGTATTTAAAAGTATCGACAATCCGCATTTTCATTGCACTTTTGCGTAAATTATTTTTCAGAATGTTTAAATATATAGTTTTGTCCATAATGCTATCAATAAAAACTAATGTTTTAGTTTTTAAGCCCGTTCCAAATGTTGAAATACATTCCCACACAAGCACATTTCCACCACCGTGTTTTACAGTGGGTTTCGTATTTTTAAATTTAAATTCTTCGTTCTTCCTTCGCCATACCATTCTTCGCACATCTGATCCGAAAATATTGAATTTACTTTCGTCACTAAAAGTTACATCATTCCACCATGTATCTGCCTTTAAAACAAATTCTCGTGCATAATTTAATCTTTTCTTTTTATTTACTTCATTTACAAATGGCTTTCTTCGAGCAACTCTTCCGTTGTAACCACTTTTTTTTATTGCCCTGCGTATGGTTTGGGGGTGCAGCTTCTTTCCAGTCTCTATCAAAAGTTCGTCAGCTAGTTTTGGAGCACTTAATGAAGGATTTACCTTCATTTTTAATCGACTTCAAAAAAAGGAGGTTCTGTATTTGGTCTGTATGCATGTATGTATGATTTTCTCTTAAACTAATGAACCAATTTTTATGGTTCTTTCACTGTTATAATCTAGATACCTTAAGGAAGGGTTAAGTATATAATAGTTTATATTATTTTTCTTATATACGAAGTTATATGCATATATGTACACATACGTCATACATGTTTTGGATGTGTAGCACTGTATGTCCGGTATTTCTCACGGATTTCCATGTACCATATACCGCGATCCGGCAAAGCGAACTAGTAACCGCGGAAGCATATGCAGAACATAAGTAATGCGTGGGAGAACTATAGTAAGGGGGTTCTTGAAGGTGGCATGACTGCTCTTACTGTGAAGGCAAACATCATAAAGAAACCTGCACTTAATTTTTTAAGAAGCAATTCAATTGTCTATGTGAAATCGTGAGAGTGCCTTAACAATGGGATCGTAAAATGGCTGATGATAATGTGAACGAATAATAAGTGGGTGACTTTGATCATAGATGTTTTTTCTTATGAATCGTTAATAAAATTACTATATTTAATGTTTATATTATAATGTATACATTAAAATAAAATTAAATAAAATAAAAAACATATTCGCTTGAATTTACAGTTCTGTTTTCGACTCTATATCTGGGATAAGAAGTCTATTTTATTTGTTTATTGAAATTAGTGATCATCATCACCTGCAAGTCGCCTGCGGTTTAGTATCATGTGGATGGTTTAGTATGATTTGTACATAAGTCTGAGATAGCTATTCCATCCAATGACCTAACTCTACTGAGTGCTATGTAACATTGATCTTTCGCAAAAATTTTAGGACCGAGGTCAATAACAGCTGTATTTAAAGTGGTCCCTTGAAGTTTATGGACGGTTACTGCCCAGATGAGTATAACTGGCAACATTCTTCTTTCAATATCACCGTAACCACGGTTTCCTTGATAGGTAGCCGTAACATGAGTGATAGCAGCGCGTCCATCACTGTCTCCAATTCGTGATCCTACTATTGGATCATCAAACAATAGTTTCATAGATTCAAGGAGTTCACCTTCTTCTAACTGGTCTCTCCGTAGAGCAGGCCACTTAAAATCTTTGACTACACCCATTGTTCCATTGACTAAACCGTCTGTCACAGAAATGTTTCTTCTCAACATTACTCCGGATTCTTTAGTTAACTGAATTTGCCGTAGTAGACCTCCAGATTTATTTGGATCGGCAGGGACTGCATTATCGGGAGGTTTTCGCCCATATGTTGCTGATTCACGGGATTCATCGATTGCTCTTATGGTATACATCTTAATTCCTGTATTAATTAGGTTCTCCATCATCATTTGGTTGTATGCATCAACTTGCTTCACTGTTGGGAAAATTTGAACTGCATCATCATCAGCAAACCTACCTGTTTTAGATGTGTGTTTGCGTTCTATGAGCGATTCAAGTTGATTTGTGGTGAGTTGACCGATGCGCAAATTGTTTAATATATCGATGCATTCAATATCGTCCTGCTGTCTCATGTTAACGGTCAACTCACACAGTCTAAACTGACGCCATAACCTAATTTCCGCTTCTCACCATTGTGGCTGCTCAAAACACCAATGACCATTAACCGGTGGAAGTTGCAACAAATCACCAAATAGTAAAATGTGTATACTTTTTTATGTGTCGCCACTTTCTTCGCTCTAGTTCGAGACGATGGCCACTCATAGCACGAACGGTCGAGGCTCTACCTTTTCAACTGGTAAAGAGAAAACAGAATGCAATGTTTTTCCAAAAACAAGTCTTGCTGCAACACCAGTTAGTGATTTGACTTCCACAAATCTTACGTTTATCAGATTGTCTACAGTTGGTCGGTAGCAACGTTTGATTAGTTCGACTATTAATTTTAGAACAAAAGATTTGCCGCTGCCAGCTCCACCGGTGATAAATAGTAATAAATGCCAATTTTTATGGTTATGTAAATCATTTTCGATGATATCGGTGACAATCTTAACTACATTTCTTTGTTGAACATTAAGGCAATTTATATTATTGTGAAACATATCATCTGTCATTACATTTTTATCTTCAACATCTTCAAAATTATGCTCAGTTTCTTCCAGGACGATATTATCTTCATATACCTGATCCAAAATATTTTGATTGTCGTCATTTGGATTACTGTTAATACCTCTGACAGCGTCTAATGCAGCAGCTTGAGCTAATGCCTCTTGTATTACTTGTTTTGCATGAAAAAAGTTTTCCGTAGGGACGTTTGGCATTAGCGGTCTCAATTCGTTTCTACGTCTTAAAAATGCTGTTTGATCTTGTAATAATTACGAAAGGGTACATGGCATACAGTTAAACTGTAAAAAATTCCTTCACGATCAGAACTGATTGTGTAATATCGCGTTCTTAACACCGCTTGACGGTCACGCATGCGCTATTCGTTTCCGAGCTGAATAAATCGTGGACTTGACACATCATCATTACGAAGTTCAATATCACCATCTTTCTCTGTCAAATTACTACCAGAAACGGTTTCATATCTGACTGAAAATTCAGCTAAAGATAATTCTTCTAAATCATCTGGCCTTTCTTGGTATTTATCAAATATATTATTGAAAACAGAGTTGAACTCATTTTCATTGGCAAATGGCAAAGTCTATAGGCACATTCAGGCGCACTTACCAATCGTTGAGATAAAATAGCCATAGAGATGGAAAATAACTGCTTCCATGCATTATTTGTTGTTCGCCTGGCTTTGTTAATAGCGTCCCTTACAATACTGCCAGCGTCAACTGGCTTAGTTTTCGCTACATATTTTGCTATGTAATATGCGACTGCAGTCACACTACCACAAGGCTGCACATCTATATTACCCTGTCATAATTTTAATATTACTGGGTTGTAATTGTTA
>JASVEB010000033.1:65000-66937 GCA_036983795.1 Megachile lagopoda | reverse complement strand
CGCTATAGCTAATATCGAAGCCACAATACCGAACAGATCAAAATTACTTGCTAAAGATATTATCAAAATTTTATCCGATTCTACTGGACGTTCAATAGATGGCATCAAGAAAGTAAGACAAAGACCATTATATAAACAATACCTGGAAGAAGAAATAGAGAGTCAAAAAGTTAAGAAACATAGAGAAACCTGTCCACTAACACCTAAAATAATAATAAATAGATTAGAGAATAATGCAAATACAAACATAAATTTAGACTTACCTCGTGGTGATGCCTCGATCCTCATATGCAACCAAGAGCAATCTAGTGTGTCTCCTGCTCCTCAATCCACTAACACAATCGAAAACGTTGAAAGTTCATGTAACCTCATAGCATCTGCAGAAATTTGCGGCTTGCTGCGCGAGATCCAGAGCGAAACTACAAAAGAAATGGGTGACATAATTTCTGAAATATTAAGTAACGCCGAAGAAACACATATAATGAATATGATCGATGAGTATATACAGAAAATAGCTAGTAAAAAATTAACCGTACCTATAAACAATAGAAAAAGAAAAACAAATACTTACCGTAAGATTAAGGGCGCTCGCGCAGTAAGACGCACTAGCGAATACGCACGTATACAAAAACTTTACACAAAAAACCCCACACAAGCGGCCGAACACATTTTATCCGGGTCATCGTTGGAGCCCCCTGAAACCCCCGACATGGAAACATTTACAAACTATTATAAAGAACTATTTACAATGAAAAAACTGAATTTAAAACACAGCAATAGTAACTACGAGCCCAAAGTAGAAATTAACCAACCTATCTCTGGCACAGAAGTACATAAAGAATTACTTAAACTAAAAGAATCTGCCCCGGGGATCGATGGAATAAAAAGAGAACACCTTCGGAACATGCCGCGTCTGGACTTGCTGGCTTTGCTCAACGTCATCTGGGGTGCTAAACAACTGCCTCCAGTATTACGAAGAAATCGCACTGTACTACTACCGAAATCAGGAAATTTGATGGACCCAAAACAATGGCGTCCCATTACAGTATCTAGCCGAATCCTCCGCCTTTTGAATAAAATAATAGTGACTCGTTTAGAAAATGAAATCCAATTAGAATACAGCCAGCGAGGCTTTGTTAAAACCGATGGCATCATGGCAAATAGTACAACGATACAGACAGCAATACGTACAATGAGAAGTTCCGGTAAACCATTCATTATACTCTCCATAGATCTCGCAAAAGCCTTTGACCGTGTTTCAGTTGTTTCCATAGTAGATGCATTGCGAAAGCGTGGCGTTGACAGTCACACCATTCAATATATACAAGATACATATCGAGAAATTACCACAACTCTGGAATGTCATGGAAAACGCTCAATTCCGATCAAAATTAACCGCGGTGTAAAACAAGGAGACCCCATGTCCGGCTTTCTATTTAATTTAATCATAGACGAACTGTTAAAAGAATTGAGCAAAAGAGAAGGTATTGTGATTGGAAAGCGCAACATCACCACGCTAGCATTCGCGGATGACATAGTTGTTCTGGCGCCCGGTCCCACGATCATGCAGAGTCACATTAATATTATTGAAAAATTTTTTTCTAAACATGGATTTGAGGTAAACGTTAACAAGTGTTCGGTGTTTCAATTCATTTCAGTTCCGGGCACAAAAAGACTGGCAATAGTAACTAGACCATTGATTAAAATTAACAGAAACCCTGTACCTACTCTCAACGTCGCGTCACAGATGAAGTACCTCGGATACCAGTACACGTATACCGGAGTCATATCACCTACACCGGCCAAACTTGAGGACATGCTTAACAGATTAAGGAAGTGCCCACTAAAACCGTGGCAGAAACTCAATGTGCTGCAAAGGTACCTAATACCCAGATTACACCATGGGCTCCAGTCAATGGATATAACGAGAAAGAAAC
>JASVEB010000033.1:50000-60000 GCA_036983795.1 Megachile lagopoda | reverse complement strand
GCTTTAAAGTCTTAATAACTTTTTCATTTATGAATCCGAACGTACCAAAACTATATAGCATTGCTTAGAATACGCTACTCTATCGATTCCAATCGATTTTTATATAGGTTATCAGTCATCGATTCACCGAACCGACTATGCCGGAGGGACTTAGCCGCGATCGAGCTCCTCACCGAAGGAACTTAGACGAATTCGAGCTTCGGACCGATTTATCCTTAATAACTTCGTCATTTCTGCATCCAGACGTGCAAAAACTATATAGCATTGCTTGAAATACGCTACTCTAACGATTCTGAATGAGTTTTACATAGGTTGTCAGTCATCGATTCACCGAACCGACTATGCGGGGCTTTAAAGTCTTAATAACTTTTTCATTTATGAATCCGAACGTACCAAAACTATATAACATTGCTTAGAATACGCTACTCTATCGATTCCAATCGATTTTTATATAGGTTATCAGTCATCGATTCACCGAACCGACTATGCCGGAGGGACTTAGCCGCGATCGAGCTCCTCACCGAAGGAACTTAGACGCGTTCGAGCTTCGGACCGATTTATCCTTAATAACTTCGTCATTTCTGCATCCAGACGTGTAAAAACTATATAGCATTGCTTGAAATACGCTACTCTAACGATTCTGAATGAGTTTTACATAGGTTGTCAGTCATCGATTCACCGAACCGACTATGCGGAGCCTTAAATTCTTAATAACTTTTTCATTTATGAATCCGAACGTACCAAAACTATATAGCATTGCTTGAAATACGCTACTCTATCGATTCCAAGTGTTTTTTACATAGGTTGTCAGTCATCGATTCACCGAACCGACTATGCGGGGCCTTAAATTCTTAATAACTTTTTCATTTATGAATCCGAACGTACCAAAACTATATAGCATTGCTTGAAATACGCTACTCTATCGATTCCAAGTGTTTTTTACATAGGTTGTCAGTCATCGATTCACCGAACCGACTATGCGGGGCCTTAAATTCTTAATAACTTTTTTATTTATGAATCCGAACGTGCCAAACCGGTATAAACATACTTAGAAAACGTTCCTCTATCGAGTAAAAGTATCGTTTGTATAGGTTGTCAGTAAAAGTTGAAAAAAAAAATTTTTTTTCCATCAATTTTATCGTTAAATTTTAAAAAAAATTTGTTAAAATGGTTCACGCATCGTTTTTAATGTATTTGACAACTTTTTGAAAAATCGATTTTTTCGCGCTAAGTTTTTCCGTACTTTCGAAAAGGTACGTTCGGGTCGCGCGTTAGACCCATAAGCGCCCGTGCGTAAGGGCCGGCGTCGCCGACCATCCGGCCGGCCGTTCGGTACCTATAGGGGACACGACGGTCCGGTACAACCGGACACGCGGGAGCTTCGCTCTCGGTAACTATTCACCGCGGGTCAAAACGACTCAACATGCGGTTAAGCAGAACTGTTGCGAGTACAAATTATCGTTGCTAAAATGCATCGAACTTACTTAAAATAAAATTACGTCCCCGGTAAAATTATTGAAATTTTACACGAATAAAAGGTGTCCTAAGGCAAAATTTCTCTCGTACGAAGCCGAAGTATTTTACCTCGAGACTTCCGTACATTGAGAGAGAATATGAAATGGCAAAAATTGGTAGTGCATGGAATTTAACGAACGACAACATCAGTTGTAAAGTTCGTAAAAATTTTTAAAGTAAAAATCGACTTTTGAAAAGTTGAGCAAAAATCGCACTTTTTCACCGTAAGGTTCAGTGCATAAGAGCCAGCGTCGCCGACCATCCGGCCGGCCGTTTGGTATCTATAGGGGAGACGACGGTCCGGTACAACCGGACACAGTGCAGCGTCGCTCTCGAAAACTATTCACCGCGGGTCAAAATGACCCAACATGCGGTTAAGCAGAACTGTTGAGAATACAAATTATCGTTGCTAAAATGCATCGAACTTGTATAAACTAAAATTACGTCCCCGGTAAAATTATTGAAGTTTTACACGAATTAAAGGTGTCCTAAGGCAAAATTTCTCTCGTACGAAGCCGAAGTATTTTACCTCGAGACTTCCGTACATTGAGAGAGAATATGAAATGGCAAAAATTGTGTTGGTGGTGCATGGAATTTAACGAACGACAACATCAGTTGTTAAAGTTCGTGAAAATTTTTAAAGTAAAAATCGACTTTTGAAAAGTTGAGCAAAAATCGCACTTTTTAACCGTAAGGTTCAGTGCATAAGAGCCAGCGTCGCCGGCCATCCGGCCGACCGTTTGGTATCTATAAGGGAGACGACGGTCCGGTACAACCGGACACGAGGGAACGTCGCTCTCGAAAACTATTCACCGCGGGTCAAAATGACCCAACATGCGGTTAAGCAGAACTGTTGAGAATACAAATTATCGTTGCTAAAATGCATCGAACTTGTATAAACTAAAATTACGTCCCCGGTAAAATTATTGAAGTTTTACACGAATTAAAGGTGTCCTAAGGCAAAATTTCTCTCGTACGAAGCCGAAGTATTTTACCTCGAGACTTCCGTACATTGAGAGAGAATATGAAATGGCAAAAATTGTGTTGGTGGTGCATGGAATTTAACGAACGACAACATCAGTTGTTAAAGTTCGTGAAAATTTTTAAAGTAAAAATCGACTTTTGAAAAGTTGAGCAAAAATCGCACTTTTTAACCGTAAGGTTCAGTGCATAAGAGCCAGCGTCGCCGGCCATCCGGCCGACCGTTTGGTATCTATAAGGGAGACGACGGTCCGGTACAACCGGACACGAGGGAACGTCGTTCTCCGCAACTATTTACCGCGGGTCAAAATGACCCAAAATGCGGTTAAGCAGAACTGTTGCGAGCACAAATAATCGTTGCTAAAATGCATCGAACTTATATGAACTGAAATTACGTCCCAAGTAAAATTGTTGAAATTTTACATGAACTAGAGGTGTCCTAAGGAGAAATGTCTCTCGTAACGAAAGTCAATATTATCCATTTTTGGAGACTTCAATAGAAGACGCAAAGCACTTAGATCGTACAAATAAAAGAGAGGTGTTCTGAGGAAGGCAGACACCTCTCGTAATGAAGCCGAAATATAAATCTATTTCGTGACTTCGTAAAATTGAAGGAAGAAGGTGGAGATGAAAGTCAGAACACAAGAAGTTGTGGACGAACATGTAAATGAATGAAACACAAAAGTTTCTGTTCAAGAAGTGTCAGAGAAATATAATCTCTCCCTTGCATCCTCACTCTATGTTCACGATGGAATTGAACATACGATTGGAGGACATAATAGAGAAATGAAATATAAGTTGCAGGGAGAGATAGGATAGTCATGTATGTGATGGGATAAAACATATCATGATATCCATACATTATAAATATTATTATATTAATATATAATATAGTATTAATAGAGCGAGGCGGAAGAAAGTAAGGAATAGAAGGAAAAATTTTTTTTTCCTTTTTTTTTTTTTCGCTTTTTTGCGCGTTTTTTGGTTCGCGCGGAGCGCGAAGAAAAATTTTGAAAAGCAATACGCCGCTGGCACTTAGAAAAAAACTAAAGGAGCGCGCGCGCGCGCGCGTGAAAGGATTTTTGAGAGAAAAAAAAATAATGAAGGTATTCTTCGCGGTCGGGACTCCGAAAAATGCGAAGCATCAGGCCGCCAAGTAGTTTGAAAAGTGCAAAGCAATACGCCGCCAGTAGTTTGTAAAACGCAAAGCAATACGCCGCCAGGACTTAGAAAAATGCAAAGCAATACGCCGCCAGGACTTAGAAAAATGCAAAGCAATACGCCGCCAGGACTTAGAAAAATTCAAAGCAATTCGCGGCTGGAAACGCCGCACCGAACCGACTATGCGGAACGAAAAATCGCCGATAACTCCGTTATTTCTCGATCCGAACGTGCCGAACTTGTGCCAACGTACGCGTAGAGCGATTCGCTAGCGAACGCAGGCGTTATTTCGACGATTTTCGATATTCGACGCACCGAACCGACTATGCCGGAGGGACTTAGCCGCGCACGGGCCACGCACCGAACCGACTATGCCGGACGATGAATCTTCGATAATTTCTTCGTTTATGAATCCGAACGTGCCAAAACTATATAGCAATGTTAGAAATACGTTTCTCTATCGATTCCATGTGTTTTTTATATAGGTTGTCAGTCAACATTTCACCGAACCGACTATGCGGAACGATTAATCTTCGATAAATTCTTCGTTTATGAATCCGAACGTGCCAAAACTATATAGCAATATTAGAAATACGTTACTCTATCGATTCTATATAAATTTTACATAGGTTGTCGGTCATCGATTCACCGAACCGACTATGCCGGAGGGACTTAGTCGCGCACAGACTCGCCACCGAACCGACTATGCGGAACCTTAAATCGTCGATAATTTTTTTATTTATGAATCCAGACATACCAAAACTATATAGCATTGCTATAAATGCGTTTCTCTATCGATTCTGCATAATTTTTATATAGGTTGTCAGTCATCGGTTCACCGAACCGACTATGCGGAACAATAATTCTCGATAACTTTTTCGTTTATGAATCCAAACGTACCAAAACTACATAGGATTGCTAGAAATACGTTTCTCTATCGATTCCATATAAATTTTACATAGGTCGTCAGTCATCGACCCACCGAACCGACTATGCCGAACATTAAAGTCTCTATAACTTTTTTATTTATGAATCCGAACATACCAAAACTATATAGCATTGCTAGAAATACGTTTCTCTATCGATTCTATATAAATTTTACATAGGTTGTCAGTCATCGATTCACCGAACCGACTATGCCGGAGGGACTTAGACGCCGTTCGAACTCGACACCGAACCGACTATGCGGAACCTTAAATCGTCTATAATTTTTTTATTTATGAATCCGAACATACCAAAACTATATAGCATTGCTATAAATACGTTTCTCTATCGATTCTGCATAATTTTTATATAGGTTGTCAGTCATCGGTTCACCGAACCGACTATGCGGAACAATAATTCTCGATAACTTTTTCGTTTATGAATCCAAACGTACCAAAACTACATAGGATTGCTAGAAATACGTTTCTCTATCGATTCTGCATAATTTTTATATAGGTCGTCAGTCATCGACTCACCGAACCGACTATGCCGGACATTAAATTCTCTATAACTTTTTTATTTATGAATCCGAACATACCAAAACTATATAGCATTGCTAGAAATACGTTTCTCTATCGATTCTATATAAATTTTACATAGGTTGTCAGTCATCGATTCACCGAACCGACTATGCCGGAGGGACTTAGACGCCGTTCGAACTCGACACCGAACCGACTATGCGGAACCTTAAATTGGCTATAATTTTTTTATTTATGAATCCGAACATACCAAAACTATATAGCATTGCTATAAATACGTTTCTCTATCGATTCTGCATAATTTTTATATAGGTTGTCAGTCATCGGTTCACCGAACCGACTATGCGGAACATAAATTCTCGATAATTTTTTCGTTTATGAATCCGAACGTACCAAAACTACATAGGATTGCTAGAAATACGTTTCTCTATCGATTCTGCATAATTTTTATATAGGTCGTCAGTCATCGACCCACCGAACCGACTATGCCGAACATTAAAATCTCTATAACTTTTTTATTTATGAATCCGAACATACCAAAACTATATAGCATTGCTAGAAATACGTTTCTCTATCGATTCTATATAAATTTTACATAGGTTGTCAGTCATCGATTCACCGAACCGACTATGCCGGAGGGACTTAGACGCCGTTCGAACTCGACACCGAACCGACTATGCGGAACCTTAAATTGTCTATAATTTTTTTATTTATGAATCCGAACATACCAAAACTATATAGCATTGCTATAAATACGTTTCTCTATCGATTCTGCATAATTTTTATATAGGTCGTCAGTCATCGGTTCACCGAACCGACTATGCGGAACAAAAATTCTCGATAATTTTTTCGTTTATGAATCCGAACGTACCAAAACTACATAGGATTGCTAGAAATACGTTTCTCTATCGATTCTGCACAAATTTTATATAGGTCGTCAGTCATCGACTCACCGAACCGACTATGCCGGGCATTAAATTCTCTATAACTTTTTTATTTATGAATCCGAAAATGCCAAAACTACATAGGATTGCTAGAAATACGTTTCTCTATCGATTCCATATAAATTTTACATAGGTTGTCAGTCATCGATTCACCGAACCGACTATGCCGGAGGGACTTAGTCGCCGTTCGAACTCGACACCGAACCGACTATGCGGAACCTTAAATTGTCTATAATTTTTTTATTTATGAATCCGAACATACCAAAACTATATAGGATTGTTATAAATGAGTTTCTCTATCGATTCTGCATAATTTTTATATAGGTTGTCAGTCATCGGTTCACCGAACCGACTATGCGGAACAAAAATTCTCGATAATTTTTTCGTTTATGAATCCGAACGTACCAAAACTACATAGGATTGCTAGAAATACGTTTCTCTATCGATTCTGCACAAATTTTATATAGGTCGTCAGTCATCGACTCACCGAACCGACTATGCCGGGCATTAAATTCTCTATAACTTTTTTATTTATGAATCCGAACATACCAAAACTATATAGCATTGCTAGAAATACGTTTCTCTATCGATTCCATATAAATTTTACATAGGTTGTCAGTCATCGATTCACCGAACCGACTATGCCGGAGGGACTTAGTCGCCGTTCGAACTCGACACCGAACCGACTATGCGGAACCTTAAATTGTCTATAATTTTTTTATTTATGAATCCAAACATACCAAAACTATATAGCATTGCTATAAATACGTTTCTCTATCGATTCTGCATAATTTTTATATAGGTTGTCGGTCATCGGTTCACCGAACCGACTATGCGGAACAAAAATTCTCGATAATTTTTTCGTTTGTGAATCCGAACGTACCAAAACTACATAGGATTGCTAGAAATACGTTTCTCTATCGATTCTGCACAAATTTTATATAGGTCGTCAGTCATCGACTCACCGAACCGACTATGCCGGGCATTAAATTCTCTATAACTTTTTTATTTATGAATCCGAACATACCAAAACTATATAGCATTGCTAGAAATACGTTTCTCTATCGATTCCATATAAATTTTACATAGGTTGTCAGTCATCGATTCACCGAACCGACTATGCCGGAGGGACTTAGTCGCCGTTCGAACTCGACACCGAACCGACTATGCGGAACCTTAAATTGTCTATAATTTTTTTATTTATGAATCCAAACATACCAAAACTATATAGCATTGCTATAAATACGTTTCTCTATCGATTCTGCATAATTTTTATATAGGTTGTCAGTCATCGGTTCACCGAACCGACTATGCGGAACAAAAATTCTCGATAATTTTTTCGTTTGTGAATCCGAACGTACCAAAACTACATAGGATTGCTAGAAATACGTTTCTCTATCGATTCTGCACAAATTTTATATAGGTCGTCAGTCATCGACTCACCGAACCGACTATGCCGGGCATTAAATTCTCTATAACTTTTTTATTTATGAATCCGAACATACCAAAACTATATAGCATTGCTAGAAATACGTTTCTCTATCGATTCTATATAAATTTTATATAGGTTGTCAGTCATCGATTCACCGAACCGACTATGCCGGAGGGACTTAGACGCGTTCGAACTCGACACCTAACATACTATTTATGCTTAATTTTTAAAAATATTCAAAATATTTTCTGTATTCTTATAGTTTATTTCAACATATTTTATTCTCTGTTAATCGTTTTGTACGTTAGCGGTATGTTTCTTATTGATTTTCATGAAAAAAGAAAAAAAAATTTTTTTTCAATAAATTTTATCATTAAATTTCGTAAAATAATTGTTAAAACATCGTCCGTATACTTTTTAGCGTGTTTGACAACTTTTTGAAAAATCGATTTTTTCGCGCTAAGTTTTTCCGTACTTTCGAAAAGGTACGTTCGGGTCGCGCGTTAGAGCCATAAGCGCCCGTGCGTAAGGGCCGGCGTCGCCGACCATCCGGCCGGCCGTTCGGTACCTATAAGGAGACGTTCGGTCCGGTCGTACCAGACGGAACAGAGCGGGCGCGTGGCTATTCTATGACCTCGGTTGAGAACTAGTCCACCGCTCCTCGAGCGTAACTTCGCGTTGCCTCGACTGTTCGTGCTCTCGGTATCGATGCAGGATTTTCTCCACACTGCATTGTCGCGTGTCGGCGTCTAAGACCAAATGGCACATATGCGACGAACCTTTAACATGAGGCTGGTGACTCGTGTGCACTTCGGTGTGTGCGTTGTACTGCTGATAGAACAGGCTATTCAACGAACGTTTTTAACGTTCGGAATCCTAGCTTTAAATTGCCAAAACTTTTAAAAATATTTGAAATATAAAAATTTTAGAACCTGTATAAATAGATGGTGTTGAACGGACTTGTTCGTTACAATGCCTCTATAGAGAGAGACTAGAAAAATATAAAACGGAATATTTATTCCGAGATACAAATTACGTCCCTTAATGTTTTGTGCGTCTCGAACGCCTAATATTCTCTCAAAATGTGTAACTATGACTACACAAAAACACAGTAACTATGACTCTAAACGGTTTCTGAAAGGGAAACTTCTTCCAAAGCGGAGAGTTTTCGGTACGGTGATGTCTCGATATTATCGAGCTTCACGAAAATACGTACAGAATAAAATTTATATATCGTAACTATGACTCAAACACACAAAAATAAAACGGTTTCTGAAAGGGAAACTTCTTCCAAAGTGGAGAGTTTTCGGTACGGTGATGTCTCGATATTATCGAGCTTCACGAAAATACGTACAGAATAAAATTTATATATCGTAACTATGACTCGAACAAACAGAAATAAAAACGGTTTCTGAAAGGGAAACTTCTTCCAAAGTGGAGAGTTTTCGGTACGGTGATGTCTCGATATTATCGAGCTTCACGAAAATACGTACAGAATAAAATTTATATATCGTAACTATGACTCGAACACACAAAAATGAAAACGGTTTCTGAAAGGGAAACTTCTTCCAAAGTGGAGAGTTTTCGGTACGGTGATGTCTCGATATTATCGAGCTTCACGATACGTACAAAATTTATACAAAAATTATATATATCGTAACTATGACTCGAAATTTTCGAGAGAGAGAAAAAGAAGGTGGATTTGTACGAATCGATGTGCTCAGCGCGAGCTATACTTCTCTTTGTACGTGCTTGCTCCGCTTCGGTTTTCCGAACAGCATGTCCGTTGTACGCGCTATCACGGTACGTTCAGCATGCCACTGTACGCGCTAACCTCTCGGTGTGTCTTAAATAAAATACCAAATGAAAATAACGAGAAACACATGCGAACCAAAAAGGGGAAAGCTTTTTAAGCTTATTTATATATATATATATATATGGTTCATTACAAAAATATATGGCTCATTACGAAAATAATATTGGCTCATTACAAAAATGGTATTACGAAAAATAAGAACATCGATGTAGTGGAGGTTCAATTCCAGCGTGTGTGGTTTACGTGCTTAAACCGTTTCGATGCACAGCGTGAAAACGGTGTACGTGCTTCCAAAATTTGAACGGATACTTTTCGGCACGAGAGAGTTTAGCATTTACGCGCTTCGTCGATATCCACGACAAAAAAAGAGACGAGTTGGAGGTTTCGTATCGATATATGCCTGGCGCGAGCAGCCTCCTTATACGTGCTTCCTCTTGTTCGTTTTATCAAACAGCATGTCCGCTATACGCGCTATCACGGTACGTTCAGCATGCCACTGTACGCGCTAACCTTATCGGTGTGTCTTAAATAAAAGTAGTACGCCCATACTGATTGACTGACAAACATTCGAACCAAAGGGGACAAAACGTTTAAGCTGATTTATATATGGTTCATTACAAAAATTATGGCTCAAAATAAGAACACCGATGTAGTGGAGGTACAATTTCAGCGTGTGTGGTTTACGTGC
>JASVEB010000033.1:30000-47500 GCA_036983795.1 Megachile lagopoda | reverse complement strand
CCCATGAACGAGGAATTCCCAGTAAACGCGAGTCATAAGCTCGCGTTGATTACGTCCCTGCCCTTTGTACACACCGCCCGTCGCTACTACCGATTGAATTATTTAGTGAGGTCTTCGGACTGGTGCGCGGCAATGTCTCGGCATTGCCGATGTTACCGGAAAGATGACCAAACTTGATTATTTAGAGGAAGTAAAAGTCGTAACAAGGTTTCCGTAGGTGAACCTGCGGAAGGATCATTAACGAAAGAAAAACAAACTTGCAAAGTTTGAAAGAAAAATTGTTGTATGGTGGGTGAGCTCGGACCGTACACGAAAAATATCTATATGAGACTTTAAACACATGATACGCAAAAAAGTATTATTATACTGACTCGAAACACATGATAATTTGTACGTGCCAAAAGAAAAACACAAAAGTGTTGTGTATATATGTAACTATGACAAACAAAAATTATATGTAACTATGACAAACAAAAATTATATGTAACTATGACATTCAATCAAAAGTATTGAATAAAAACGACAAACTATAAAAATAGTTTGACTCGAAACACACACGAGATACGCAAAAATGAGGATAAAAATGTGCAGTACCCTCGCGTATATAAAAATAATATAATATTGGCCGTACACACCAAAAATGCGTAATAAAATGAGATATTGTCGGTACCGAGCCACGAAAGAGAAAGAGAAAGAGAGAAATTTTTCAAGGTAGTAGCAAAACAGATACCAAAAATGTTAAATGACAATTCGTCGTTACGGCAGTCGTGATGCGGAGAGAAGTTACGGTTTCGTGTAGGAGGTCGCTTTGGTTCTCATCGTCGATACTCCCGTCCGTATTTCGTATCCGCCGACGCGTTTCGCACGAACAAGCGCGAAAGATAAATAATGTTAAAAGAGAGAGCAAACGCCGTTTCATGGTCGAACGCCAGAAAATAGAAAGAACGAAAGTTGTCGACGAAAGAAAATCGAGAGTTTCCTCTCCTATCTTCTCGGCTCTTCTTTCCGTAGCGTATAAAAAAGTTTCGACTCTCCCGGGACGTCGTCTAACTCTTGAACGGGTACCGCACGATCTTAGAAAACACACACAATAAAAGTCGTCGTAACAAGAATGTTAATCTGAACCTAAGGAAAAAATGAACATTCTCATATATATTTACAAACATAAATGAATCTGCCGCGTGTTTTACCGGCAGAAGGTTCGTTATGTAAAATAAGAAAAAAAAAGATCGTATGCATGGTGTACCCGTCCGTTGCGACGTCCGAGTTAAAGGGAGGAGAGAATCGAAATTGTTAAATAGATACGCGCCAGGGAAGCGAGAGATTCGGAGAAGTAGAAGAGGTGAAGGTTCAAAATCTCGAAATATTCTTATCGGACTTTCCTTTCTATATTATATATATTTTTGATTCGTGTTGCGTACTCTCTCGCCCGCTCGAAAATAAAGAAGAGAATATAAAGAAATATTTTGGGACGTTTGGTAACGAGATGCATGGGTTGCGAAAGAAATTGTTAAATTTTTTTGTTTTTTTCGCCCGCTTCGTGAGAGACTCCCTTTATTTCTTTTCTCTCTAAATTGTGTCTTTGGACACGGGAACCCCCTAATAGCCTCTTTCTATTTTGTGTTAAACGAGATAAAAAGAAGGTCGAAATAGAATTTTACGGAGGCTGGCTGGTTAAACGTAACCGCCGGGGGTCCGGGTAACCGATGGAAATCGAACCACGAAACCGCACGACGAACGAAGTCGCCGTTTCACGAGTCCGCCTGCTTGCGACGGACGATATGGTTGCGTATCGCTTACGGACCGGTTGAGAAGCGTCGATAGCGTAGTCTCCTTCGTTGGTAGACCGATCTGACGCCGGCCATGGAGTCCGTATCGAATCTCGCGATACCTGCCAAGACGTCCAATATATGTAAGCAGCGAACAGGAGACTCTGTTACGCGCGCGACAGCGCGTTTCGTATTTTCCACGGTTTTTGAATGGCTTTACCAACACACCCGAACACGACCGAGAAAACTCGCCGTACGAAGAGAAACGTGCCACTGGGCGTTTCATCGGCGGTTCGTAGTTTTATACGGTATTTCCCGTCCATCGACGTTATCGTGTCGTCTATCGTTCGCTCGGGTAAATCGATGAACAGAGCAACGACGAGACGACGTCCGAATACCGATACTCGATCTTGCGCTTGGATTGGAGTTAGTATTCTATGGACAATCGAACGAATTTATATACCAGGTTAAATCACATACATACTGGTTGAGACGCTGAGTTGAATATGAACAAAAATTTTTATACGATTACCCTGAACGGTGGATCACTTGGCTCGTGGGTCGATGAAGAACGCAGCTAATTGCGCGTCAACGTGTGAACTGCAGGACACATGAACATCGACATTTCGAACGCACATTGCGGTCCACGGATACAATTCCTGGACCACGCCTGGCTGAGGGTCGTTTATATAACGAAAGACTGCTTGCGTTTGCCTTTAGCAGCAAAACGTTTTCTCTTCATTGTTAAATTTTTTTTCGTTCCCGCCGTCGTTCGACTAGATAAATTATATAAAAACGTTAAACGCCGAAAAGTCGAACGTTTCGGAGCGGGATCGATGGTCGAACGCGAGAGAGAGAACAACTTGCGAAATTGGCGAAAACGTACGAGCGATGGTTGGACATTTCGTCGGCGTTTGACGCGGAGAATGTTAAATAGAACGTCCGTCACGCCCTCTCGTTGCTGGTGTTTTTTTTTTCGACAGGCGACAGGAGAACTTTTCTATATCTCGCAATTCCTCGTTTTAAAATCTTCTCGGCGGAATGCGCTTATCGTGGCCTGCGCGAGTCGTGGTTTCTAGTTAAACCCCTAAAAGGAAACTATACGACCGCCCGCGACGAGCGCTCCCGAGTCGACATTTTAACTACAGACGGATATTAAGACGAGAGAAAAGATTCTTCGCCCTGCGAAAAATTTGTAGACACAAATTATGAATGAAGCCGAGAGTAGAGCGTGTTTAACGGCGTTTCTCCGCGCTCCCGACGTTGTTCGAAATGATCGTCGAATTTTTCGACGGTGCGAAAGTTTATAAACAACGAGGAAAGTTAAAAAAATATATAAACGTGCGACAGAAGCTCTCTCGTGTTAAATTGGTTAAATATATATGATAACGAGATCGTAGCTTCGCCACGTTTATTTTTTTTTTTTTAACATGCACACGCACAGATCGCTTCGTTGTCGTTGATAGAAGCGAAGACCGCGCGATCCCAATGTGGTTCCGGTCGTCCAGTCCTCGAAGCTCTTGAGAGGAGCCGGACGGACGTTGAAAACCCGGACCGATCGAACGATAAATATTTATTTGGGATCGTCTTGCGAGAGTCTCGCTTCATTGTTGTTTCGTGTGTTAAATTTTTTATCGAACAACGGTCGAACGCAAATGAACAACGACATTTACCCCGAAGACGGATCTTGTGATGCGCTCGAAAAAACGGAAATTGGCGCAACGACGTACTCCGTCGCCTCTTTCTTTTCTTTTATTCCTCCTTTTGGTATAGAGGTGTACCCACGCACGTTAAAAATGGGATTTTTTTTTCCTTTAACCCTTTCTCTGGACCATGATACGTCACCGATGGTTAACATGGATGTCTTCGGCATTCTCGCCCTTTTCTAATTTTTGGGATTTTGCGTCGGAACGCGACAGCAGAAAAAACGTATCGGACGATGCGTCTTTACGGTTTATCGACGCGAGTCGAGAGCGACCGGACGTTGTCGTCGTCGTTTTTTTTGTCGTCGTTCCGCCTGCCTGAAATAGAAAATGCGGCGTTTTAAGTGCCTATTTGTTCACTCGAACAAGAGAAACGAGACACCGAGCTTTTATTTTGGCTCGTACGTACCTTCGAGTAGTCGACGATCTTTTTGTTGGTCGGAAGAGAAAAAAGTTGGTTATCGAACGATACAAGGAAAAAAATCGAACGATATAATCCCTGGATAAACTAGAACTGTGCGTGGTGTTAACCAAAAAATACCTTTCGTATTACGTGTCGAAACCGAAAGAGCGTACATCGAATAAAAAGAGGATGGAACGATAAAGAAAAGTTTTTAAAAAGGAGAGGTGTACGGTCAGAGACGTCTCGAACGAGCGTTTTTTTTTTTGTTCCGTTCCGTTGTTGATAACTTGCGAAAAGATAAATTTTCGACGACCTCAGAGCAGGCGAGATTACCCGCTGAATTTAAGCATATTAATAAGCGGAGGAAAAGAAACTAACCAGGATTTCCTTAGTAGCGGCGAGCGAACAGGAATGAGCCCAGCACTGAATCCCGCGGTTAACGCCGTTGGGAAATGTAGTGTTCAGGAGGATCCGTTTATCCCGAGACATCGAATCGCGTCCAAGTCCATCTTGAATGGGGCCACATACCCACAGAGGGTGCCAGGCCCGTAGCGACCGATACGCGTCTCGGGTGGATCTCTCCTTAGAGTCGGGTTGCTTGAGAGTGCAGCCCTAAGTGGGTGGTAAACTCCATCTAAGGCTAAATATGACCACGAGACCGATAGCGAACAAGTACCGTGAGGGAAAGTTGAAAAGAACTTTGAAGAGAGAGTTCAAGAGTACGTGAAACCGTTCAGGGGTAAACCCGAGAAACCCAAAAGATCGAATGGGGAGATTCATCGTCAACGACGCTGGCTCCCGTGTTGGTGCGCTAGTGCCCCGGATGGTCCCGTTACGGCGGGTAACCCATCGGCGTGGGCACACCACCCGCGGTGAATGTTCCGGCGAAGTAGTCGTGCACTTCTCCCCTAGTAGAACGTCGCGACCCGTTGCGTGTCGGTCTAAGGCCCGAGGCGAAGACTGTCCGCTCGCTAATTAGCGTTCGGTGACAGCCCCTTGGATGCCCGGCCGACTGCGCGACGGTACTCAGACGGTATAAGGCCGCAAAATTCTCGAACGCACTTTGCGTCCAGGACCGCCGCAAGCTCGTTCCAGTCTAGATGCCGGATGTACGGACTCAGTGCCGTACCCGGGCCTGGCGGGCTGTTAGCAGGTGGAGTCCTTGGACCGGCCAAACTATGAAATACCGGTCGGCGACGCTATTGCTTTGGGTACTCTCGGGACCCGTCTTGAAACACGGACCAAGGAGTCTAACATGTGCGCGAGTCATTGGGATTTGATAAACCTAAAGGCGAAATGAAAGTGAAAGTCGTCCGTGAAGTCGACTAAGGGAGGATGGGCCTCGTTACGATTAGGCCTCGCACTCCCGGGGCGTCTCGTTCTCATTGCGAGAAGAGGCGCACCTAGAGCGTACACGTTGGGACCCGAAAGATGGTGAACTATGCCTGGTCAGGACGAAGTCAGGGGAAACCCTGATGGAGGTCCGTAGCGATTCTGACGTGCAAATCGATCGTCGGAACTGGGTATAGGGGCGAAAGACTAATCGAACCATCTAGTAGCTGGTTCCCTCCGAAGTTTCCCTCAGGATAGCTGGCACTCGACTCGAACGCAAATGACGAGTCTCATCTGGTAAAGCGAATGATTAGAGGCCTTGGGGCCGAAACGACCTCAACCTATTCTCAAACTTTAAATGGGTGAGATCTCTGGCTTGCTTGAATAAGCATGAAGCCACGAGATATAAAATTGATAAAATTTTACTTGGATCAGAGTGCCAAGTGGGCCAATTTTGGTAAGCAGAACTGGCGCTGTGGGATGAACCAAACGCAGAGTTAAGGCGCCTAAGTCGACGCTTATGGGATACCATGAAAGGCGTTGGTTGCTTAAGACAGCAGGACGGTGGCCATGGAAGTCGGAATCCGCTAAGGAGTGTGTAACAACTCACCTGCCGAAGCAACTAGCCCTGAAAATGGATGGCGCTGAAGCGTCGCGCCTATACTCCGCCGTCAACGGCAAGTGCGAAGGAACGGGATTCAGTTCCCGTTCTCCATGAAGCCTTGACGAGTAGGAGGGTCGCGGCGGTGTGCGCAGAAGGGTCTGGGCGTGAGCCTGCCTGGAGCCACCGTCGGTGCAGATCTTGGTGGTAGTAGCAAATACTCCAGCGAGGCCCTGGAGGACTGACGTGGAGAAGGGTTTCGTGTGAACAGCCGTTGCACACGAGTCAGTCGATCCTAAGCCTTAAGAGAAATCTAATGTTGATGAGGTGTCCTAAAATTCACGCTTGTCGAACGCAAATGAAAAACACATGT
Organism: Megachile lagopoda; assembly: GCA_036983795.1. Taxonomy (NCBI): domain Eukaryota; kingdom Metazoa; phylum Arthropoda; class Insecta; order Hymenoptera; family Megachilidae; genus Megachile; species Megachile lagopoda. Next base: position 41,319 of record JASVEB010000033.1, on the reverse strand, counting down.
ACGCTCGCACGCACGAACGCGCGCAAAGGCAAAAATGTCAAAGAAAAAATTGCAGTTAAATGTAATATTTTACGTCGCCGTCGTTTTTGGTGTCCTAATCCTCCGCTCGAACGATATGACCATTTTTATGATAAATTACAAAAACACAAAACTGTCGAACGCCGAAAAAAAATGGTCGCGGATCGGATCGATGGATCCTTCTCGATGTGTTGCGACGATCTCGAACGCCTGAAAGCGATTTTTTTTTGCTTTTTGCTTGGTTAAATCTGATAAACTGTCGAACGCAAGTCGTGTCGTCGTTGCGTCGTAGACGCGTCTGTGTTTATTTTTTTTTGCGTGATTTGGGAAGAAACACACCCATCGGGCGAAAGGGAATCCGGTTCCTATTCCGGAACCCGGCAGCGGAACCGCATACCAATCGGGCCCTCGTAAGAGTGTTCGTCGGGGTAACCCAAAATGACCTGGAGACGCCGTCGGGAGATCTGGGAAGAGTTTTCTTTTCTGTATAAGCGTTCGAGTTCCCTGGAAACCTCTAGCAGGGAGATAGGGTTTGGAACGCGAAGAGCACCGCAGTTGCGGCGGTGTCTGGATCTTCCCCTCGGACCTTGAAAATCCAGGAGAGGGCCACGTGGAGGTATCGCGCCGGTTCGTACCCATATCCGCAGCAGGTCTCCAAGGTGAAGAGCCTCTAGTCGATAGATTAATGTAGGTAAGGGAAGTCGGCAAATTGGATCCGTAACTTCGGAATAAGGATTGGCTCTGAGGAGCGGGGCGTGTCGGGCTTGGTCGGGAAGTTGGCCTGGCTGACGTGCCGGGCCTGGGCGAGGTGAACGGTTGGCGACTTCGTGTCGCGTCCCGGGATCCGAGCTCGGTCCCGTGCCTTGGCCGCCAATGGATCTTCCTTGCTGCGAGGCTTCTTGTGACGGCTCCGGCCGTCCTTTTCGCCTCTTCGGCCGCCATTCAACGCTTAGCTCAGAACTGGCACGGACTAGGGGAATCCGACTGTCTAATTAAAACAAAGCATTGCGATGGCCCTCAAGGGTGATGACGCAATGTGATTTCTGCCCAGTGCTCTGAATGTCAACGTGAAGAAATTCAATTAAGCGCGGGTAAACGGCGGGAGTAACTATGACTCTCTTAAGGGTCATGGTTACAGGGACGGTGATGCGCAAAATAGGCCTTCTTGGCCCTTAGCCTCTCCCGTCCAAGTCGCACGCCATGCCTCCTCGTGGCGCCCGCTGGAAACATATCTGCACACATACACTCACGTACACTTACACATACGCCCACACTCACGGAACCACACATACACACACCCATGCACGCGTACACTTACACTCACATGTACACACACACATATATGTGTGCAGATATGGCTAAATGTCGTGCGGCGACGCAATATTGGAACGCATCTTAGATGAAATCGGCTTGCCGAAACGGGAAATTCCCCGTGAATAAAAAGAACCTTTTTTTTATGTTTCCTGTTGCGTTTGAAACTATGGATTGGTATTATTGACGACTTAAGCATTCTATGGTCTATGATTGGTTTATGGATGGATTTGTCTGCTCTGGCTTTTGACCACTTATCGAATTATGGACAGTACAACTAACAATACCGCCTCGGACGCGGCGCCACCAGGTCCCGGGGGCGTCGTGGCGGAATATTCCGCTTCGCAGGGGACTATCAATGACGGACCGGCTTTGAATTTGGACAACGAGATTGAATTATTTAGAGTATCTGTGCCCTTAATGGAAGATAAAATTTCTTGTCCCATTTGCAGAAAGAAGGAATGTTACTTCTTTTTTACCTCGCTCTCTGACTTAAACAAACACATATCAACACATCATCTGGAGAGCGATGTACAATGGGAATGTCACCGATGTAAGAAAGCTTTTTCAAAATTGCACGCAACACAATGCCATATTCCAAAATGTAAGGCCACAATACCTGAGGAACGCGAAAGAGCTTTTCCTTGTGAATCATGCCCGAGAAGCTTTGATACAAGGCGAGGGCTGTCAACCCACGAACGTTTTGAATTCTTAATAATTCCTATCGAAAATAACCCCAAGAGTTATAAATCCTCAAGCGATATCAAGAAAGCCCTGAAGGAAAAAATAAATCCAATTGAATATAATCTTAGAGTACAACATCTTATAACACTAAATTCACTAGGCGTCAAAATAATAGCAAAAACAGTAGATTTAAATAAATTAAATGGATCCCAACAGCTAAAGGATATTGGTCTGAAAATAAAAGGAAAAGAAAAATTAAAACCGCGCGTATTAATAAGAGAATTTCCGACGAGTATTCATTTTAATGACATAGCAAAGGCAATAGCGGAAGCGACGGGATGTACAGAGAATCAAACAGAGTTCAGAGTTCTGACCGAATACATGAATAAGGATAAAAGGTACAAAAATGTGATCTTGGAAGTTACGCCCACAATCAGAACAAAAATGCTATCGCATGGGAAATTGTATATTAACTATGAATCGTGCAGAATCGAAGACTATATTAGAGTTCTTCAATGTTACAAGTGTCTGAAATTCAACCATCTAGCTAAAAACTGTACTGCAACAACATCTACGTGTGGGCATTGCGGAAAAGATCATGACTCAAGAGAATGTAAAGAGAAAGAGAATGCTAAATGCGCAAATTGTGATAGGAATGGATTAGTGGAGAATAAACACTCGGCCTTGGATTATAAAATATGTCCGATACACTTAAGGAAGAAGAACGACCTTATGCGGAGTATCAATTACGAGTTGCCATAACGGAGAGTCATGGTGACGCAAGGTTTGGAAGGAGGCTCGACAACCTGCCGGTGCCCACTAGGGTTCCTCCAAACCCATCTCAAAATGAAACCGGCCGCAGAACACCATGCGATATAGAACTAAGTTGTCAAAATGCTCCTAGCAGAGCGCGATCCACTGCTAACATATCGCAAACAAATAATAATGATAATGGAGGCATCTCCATGCCGCCATGCAGTGGAGTTCCGCGATACACTCCCCCCCGCCCACAGTTGGTGGGTAGCTCGAACAACGCACGCACAAGCGATCAATTATTCAACTGTGAATATTGTGGAAAATCTTTTAACTCATTTAGAGGTTTGGGTGTTCACAAAGCGTCAGCTCATAAACATGAAATGAATAAATTGGTCGATATAACAAGAAGAAAACCTAGATGGAGCGCGGAGGACATGAGGAGAATTGCAGCTGCGGAAAAAAGAGTACCTGAAAATGAGAAAAATAAAATCAATGAATATTTACATCAAACCGTGAAGTTGTATCCACCTAGAACGTTAGAAGCGGTCAAATCTCTGCGGAAGTCTGCTAAATACAAGGAAACACTCCGGAATATACAGCTGGACCTGCAAGAAGAAAATAATAGTGAATCAAACATGAATCAAATCAATCAGCAGCAAGAGGATACTAATACTTACATAGATCTGGATCCAACAAGCACGCGAAGGCAGCAACCTGAAAATAATGAAAACATTAGTCATACTTACCATAATACGGAAACGGCAGCAATTCAGGATCCATCCCAAGGAGCTGAAAGAACAAATGTCGAGAGAGCAAACAATGCTGAATCATGGGAATCGGAAGCGTTAAGGTACCTCAGATCTGCAGCCTGCAATGACCCTGCAAAGTATATTCTGGGGTATGCAGTTGAAGATGCAAGGCAGATGAGAGACCCCACAGCACATCTATTGCAATGGTACAATGTCAACTTTGGAGAACCTGGAAACAAGAGTATCATAAGAAAACAAATTAATAAAACTGCAGACAATCTGTCGAATTAGAAAAAAAGGAAAATGCAATATGCGAAAATACAGGAATTATGGAGAAAAAACATAACTAGAGCAGCGAATGTTATCCTAGATGGCGAACAAGATAATAGTGACCAGCTAGCATTAAAAGAATTAGAAGTATATTGGAAAAGCATTTTCGAAGGCACGGACAGTGGGATAGGAGAATATACACAGCAACAAAGAAATATGCAGAATACAATGGACAACGTTAACCTAAAACCGATCACAATAGAGGAAACGGAAAAATTCAAACCTAAAATGGAAACGGCTTGCGGAGCAGATGGGTTGTCACCAAAAACATGGATTAAGCAGGTACCAAATGCAATAAAAACTATAGTAATGAATGTTATTCTGCACACAGGCAAAATACCAGCTGAGTGGTCGAGAGCAAAAACAGTACTACTGTCTAAAAACAATGAAAAACAAAATCCGGCTAACTATAGACCTATATCCATCTCCTCAGTCATAATAAGGCACTACCATAAAATACTGGCAAATAGAATATACGAAGAATTTAAACCAGGGGATAAACAGAGAGGCTTTATAAGAGCGGATGGAATAGCGGAAATTTCCTATATCTTGACAACAGTTTTGGATGAAGCATGGGATAAAAAGAAACAGATACATGTGGCATTCTTGGACATTAAGAAAGCATTTGATTCAGTGTCACATGACTCAATAATAGCAACAATAAGAAGCAAAAAAACTACCATTTAAATTAATTGAATATATGGAACAACTCTATGTAAACTCTGAACTGTATATTGAAAAAGATGGAGAGAGGTCAGCAATAATAAACCCTAAACAAGGAGTTAGACAAGGGGATCCATTATCAACCCTTATATTCAATGCAGTGATGGACCAAATAATAGATAAACTCCCAGATGAGGTAGGATTTTTTATAACCGGGCTATTAATTAACGCTATTGCATTTGCAGATGACCTTGTACTGATGGCGGAAACGAAGGAAGGTTTACAAGCGATGCTAGACATAATAACCGAAGAATTGAAAAACCATGGGCTACAAGTAGCACCAAATAAGTGCAAATGTCTGTCATTAATACCATCTGGGAAAGAAAAAAAGATAAAAGTAATGGAAGAACCGCTATTCACAATAGAAAATACATACTTACCACAGTTGAAGATAGTTGACACCTGGAAACACCTTGGAGTAATGCCGAAGTGACAGTTCCCCCTAATATTAATACGCAAAATAATAGAAATGTAGATGAAGTTTTAAATCCTACAGATAGTAGTAATTTAATGGATAATAATAATGTGGCAGAAGAGATAAGTTTTGATGAATGGCGTAGAAATTTACAACTGGAAATCGAAAAATCTTATGAAATACCTGAAGAAGGCAAAGAACTATATAATACGCTAAGTAATATCTGGATTACCTATAAACAAAACGCTATGGAACTTAATAACAAAATAGAGCTATTCATAACTGATAACCTAATGGTTAAACTTACTAATAATGACAATGATAATAACAACGATAACAACACCAATAATAGCAATAATAGAAATAGAAATAATAATAAAAATAAAGTTAAGCCTACTAATACATATAGAAATAACAACAACAATAATAATAACAACAAAAGAAAATCAAATCGTAATCAGAAAAGAAAATACTCCTATGCCAGATGTCAAGAGATATTTAAAGAATGTCCGAAGAAATTGGCGGATGCGGTGGTTAATCATGACAACTCCCTATGGGAACCGCAAAAACTAATGCCTAGTAATAATGAAATTAAAGCACTCTATAGTGCACTTTGGGAAAAACCTGGCCCTCCTGATGCACTAGCCTTTGTTCAGCGAAGTCCACCTTTAGATTTGATGCATGTTTTTCCACCAATTACGCCCGAAGATATAATAACTAGATTTAAAAAGATTAGAAGTAAAGCGGCTGGCGGCCTAGATGGTTTATGCAAAAGGCATCTATGTTTACCAGGACTGCCCCAAATACTTGCTACGTTGTTTAATATATTATGTTATAATTCTTATTATCCTAAAATTTGGAAAGCCAATCGTACAAAATTAATTCCTAAACAAAATAAAGATATGAATAATGCAAGTAATTGGAGACCCATAACAATAAGTTGTATTTTAAGTAGAATCCTTTCTTCCATTATAGATAATAGACTAAGAAATGTAATTATACAAAATGTTCGACAGAAAGGGTTTACGTCGGAAAATGGGTGCGCACAAAATATAGCCTTATTAAATTCAGCTCTTGCTAAGTGCAAAACCAATACGGGAGGTGTTTTTACCATATTGGATATTTCAAAAGCTTTTGATACCCTTCCGCATTCCGTAATAAAACCGTGTCTTCGTAGAAAAGGGATTCCGGAGCCCATTATTAACTTAATAGTAGAAATGTATCAAGACTGCGTAACAATAATACAAACTAATAACAAACAAAATAGTGAAAACAATAATATTAAAATAAAAATTCTCAGAGGAGTCCGACAGGGAGATCCTCTTTCTCCCCTTTTATTTAACTTATGTTTGGAGCCCCTAATAGAAAAATTAGAAGAATGCAGCAAGGGCATCGAAATTAGCGATAATACAGGAATTTCCACGTTAGCTTTTGCTGACGATTTTCTTGTATTAGGTGAGAATGAAAAAGAAGCGCAGTTGCAACTGAATTTAGTCCACCAATATTTGACAGATTTAGGTATGTCCCTATCAACTGATAAATGTCTGGCTTTCCAAATTGTTGTTAAAAAGGACACCTGGTTCTTGAAGGATCCCAAAATTAGTTTAGATCACGCTAGCGAGATACCTTACGCTGAACCTGCGACTGTTTTCAGGTACCTTGGGGCCAAGGTTGGACCCTGGAAGGGTATGGATTGCGGCATTATCGTACCTGAGATTATTACCTTAATCAAAAGTGTTAGGAAATTGCCCTTGAAACCTAATCAAAAAATCGATCTTTTGATTAAATATATTTTTCCGCGATTCATTTACTGTCTGCTTGTAAACCCTCCATCTGATACAGTCCTGAAGCTATTAGATAGCGAAATCCGGCAACAAATCAAAGATATTTTGCACTTAGTTCCTTCAACAGCAATAGGTTTTTTCTATACTCCTAAATTAAAAGGAGGTCTGGGTCTGCCGCACTTCGAAAGTATAATTAAAATCGCTATCCTTAAAAATTATATTACGTTAAAAGAGTCCTCCGATGACGCAGTTTCTAAAATAATTAATGATAAAACCGAGAAGAAAATAAAAACAATTGCAAATTCTTTAAGAATTAATTGGCCTATCAAAATTGAAGATCTGGTAAATGAAAAGAAAAGAATAAAAAACAATCATTTAAAACAGTGGCTCGAACTAAAGTCCCAAGGCCAGGGTGTCCATGAGTTTGCACGCGACAAGATAGGCAATGCATGGCTTAAAGGAAGCTATTTATTAAAACCTTCGCGTTTTATAGATGCCTTAAGACTCCGAACGAACACCTTCGGTACTCGGGTTGTTCTTGCACGAGCAGATAAAAAAATAAACATACATTGTCGTCGTTGCAAAGCTCAGCCTGAAACCTTGGGCCATATTCTGGGACTGTGTCAGCACACCAAGGGACTCCGCATTAAAAGACACGACGAAATAAAAAATTTTATCGCCGAGAAACTCCAGCACAAGAATGAAATTTATGTAGAACCTACGATTCAGGTTAATGGTAATCTCTATAAACCGGATCTCATAGTAAAAAATGAGAAAAGTGTTTCCATAGTCGACGTATCGGTCCGCTATGAGAACAGAGATTACTTGCAAAAGGCCGAAACGGAAAAAATCAATAAATATGAAACGTGCTTGGAGTTCTTAAAAGGAAAATATAAAATTAAAACAGGAGAAGTGTTACCCATAATTGTGGGGAGCAGAGGGGCGATACCCCCCAGTACTCGCACGAATTTGCTGAACTTAGGTCTGAAAACGAATAATATCAAAATAATTTCTCTTAAGGCGTTACAAAGCTCTATTGAAATAGCAAACATATTCTTAGATGACTAGAGTTCCAATAAACAGAAGCTAAGATATGACGTTTTCTTTCTATCTGCATTATAGATTAGTTAATGTATAAATTAATTTTACTACTTTATTTACATATATTTTATTTTAAATGGACAAAGTCCCTTGTTTTTAATTATTTCTAACAAAAACCATAATCCTTATTTTATTATATGATAATTTTGAATTAGACATAATGCAAGAATTCGAAATTGATGTGATTCAATAAAAACTTGCATTACTTGTTTTACTTCTTTTTAATCCTACGAGGGGTGTCCTCGGAATTATACCGTCTCGCGCGTTAATGAGCGGTACAGGAATTAGCCAAATGCCTCGTCATCTAATTAGTGACGCGCATGAATGGATTAACGAGATTCCCAATCTGTCCCTACCTACTGATCCGCCATCTTGGTTTTGTCGAGGACAGACGCGCTTCACGTCGCTCCGCGTAGAAATCGAGTTTTGAGTTGTAAATTCGGCCTGGAATTTTATTCCAAGTGTATCAGAGTGTGCAGTTAGTTATTCCGAGCAGATAGAGACATAAAGTTCGGTGAAAGGTTCAGTGAAACGGAAGATATTGGCGAAATCGTTCGCCGGTGCGATCGGGCGTGGCCGAGCGGTGACGCCAAACTTCCAGACTGAAATTCTTTGCCGTGCCGACTATTCCTCGTGCAGAACTCAACCCACACTGTTTCTGGCTGCTGTAGAGGACCTTTTGGACTACTACAACCGCCGTTTCAGGGTAAGTAGCTAGAATTAAGAGTGTTTTTCGTAGTATTTTCAGCAGATAGGTTAGGACGCCATATTGGCGGCCATATTGGACGCCATATTGGCAGCCAGCGCCACCGGCACGCCACCTGCCGCTACCGCGACGCCACCTACCAAAGCCATAGCGCGGACCAGGAAGAGTGACCAGCCGTCAGCCATATTTGCGCGCGAAATTACAAACATGGACGAGGACACTTCGGATGGTGAAATGACGCTCGTCACGGGACGAAAGGCGCAACTGCGCAAACGCCGAATTTCCTCCGGTAGCGAGCAGGAGCCTCCCCTGAGGAAAAAGAACGAAGGGAGAAACTCACCTTCAAAACCCGCGAAACCTGCTACCCCAGCCCCAAAGAAAACTGTCCCACCGCCGCCAAAGGGCAACAACCCAGGCAAACAGCCTGCAAAAGACCCGGAGCAAAAAAGCCCAATCTTTGCGATCAAGGAGAAGGCTGAGACCATCCAAAAAAGGATTCTCGAGGTCCTGACGCCTGAATACGGAGTAGAAGCCCCAACAGCAAAATATATAATCGCGAAGCTGAACAAATATCAGAGCTTACTCCAAGACGCGCTATTGATGAATAGCAACCTTGAGGGCCGAATTCAAGTCATGAAGGAGCACAATATCGAACCCAAAATAGCTAAACAGACCACCCAACCACCCCCCGCGCCCGCACAGAACCCGGTAGCCACAACCTACGCCAGCCGTCTCGGGATCAAAGCGAAAATCGCGACGATCGCCGAACAAAAGCAAAGCCCGCAGAACGTTGTCGTAATACGGCCCCAAGATACCGCGAAGTACGCGAACAGTGACGCGACCAAACAGGCTGTAGTAAGCCTTATATCGGCGAAAGACTCCAGCCTGCAGGTCAAGAGCGTGAGACGAGTCCAGGGAAACGCAATCATCGTGGAAACGGCGAAAAAAGAGAACGTTGCAACTCTCCTCCAGAGTGACAAACTAAAGGCAGCAGGCCTACTAGTTGACGTTCCACAAAAGAGAAGCCCGCGCGTCATTGTCAACGGAGTACCGAGCAAAAACAGCGACGAGGAAATAAAGCAAGCGATCATCAGACAAAACTTGACGCCCGATGAAGCCGGAAAGTACGAGAAGCAGATAAGAGTTGCTTTCAGAACGGGCAACAAAAACAATAAAGAGAACAACAACGTGGTACTAGAAGTCTCACGAGAAGCTCGCGAAAAACTAATTAAAAAAGAGCGTCTATACGTGACGTGGCAATGCTGTCACATCTACGACTATGTAGCGGTAACACGATGCTACAAGTGCCAAAGCTACGGACATCCGGCGAAGTACTGCAAAGCAGAGGCACCAGTATGTGGACATTGTGCCACCGCGGGACACGAGCACAAAAACTGTCCCAACAAAGCCACCGCGCCCGTCTGTGCCAACTGCAAAAAGGCGGCGAAGCCGCATAACCATGCAGTGAACGACGTGGAATGCCCGGTGCATGTCGCAGCAATCAATCAGTCGCTGTCCAGAACCGATTATGGACACTAAGCCCCAACAAGCAGGTAATAGGAGCGCGCAGGTCGCGTTCGAGAAATCCACCACGGAAATTAGAATATTGCAACTGAACGCTCAGCGCTCGGTTACGGTAATGGGAGAAGTCCGCCAACTTGTCTCCGAGAAGCACCTCGACGTCCTGCTATTGCAGGAACCATACGTCAGGCAGCAGGGTTCGAGTTACATCATCGGCGGCTTAGGATCCGGAGCACGAGTGGTGGCCGCACGGTCGCAGCCTCCGGGGACGGCTGTTGTGGTCTGCAACTCGAGCTTCGACGCTGTATATGTCTCGCAGCTTAGTACCAGCCACTGCACATGCGTGGAAGAACTAGCACCCGATTTTTCGTTCTACGTCGCCTCGTGCTACTTTCAGTTCAGCGACGAAATCGAAGAACACCTCAGGCACCTTGAAGTGGTGTTTCAATCCCTGAGGGGGAAGAGACTTCTCGTTTCGTTAGATGCAAACGCGCGGTCGTCACTCTGGGGTTGCCAGAGCACCGACGAAAGAGGCGCCCTATTCGAGGGGCTCATCCGAGCGTTTAGCATGGAAGTTGTGAACGACGCTTCTCAGCCGCCGACCTATTGGACGCCGAGGGGGTCATCGTTCATCGATGTTACTCTGGCGTCCCCCTCCATGCTCCGCTTCGTTGGAAGCTGGAGGGTGAGGAGCGACTGGACTAATAGCGATCACAACGCCGTGGATATCGGGCTAAGGGTACCGAAAGCCGCTGCTGCTAAACGGTGTACCGCAAACACTCGGTTCGACACTAGTCGGGCCGATTGGGAGCTCTACACCGGAAAGCTGGAAGATCTCTCCGGATCGAGGCTCGAGCCCCTGCCACTCGAATCTGCGGAAGATGTTGAAAATATGGCGGCGACGCTTACTGAAGTCATCACTGACTCCTGTAGAGCGTCAATGCCAAAAAAGAGGGTTTTCAGGAAATCTAACCCGTGGTGGACGAAAGAACTAACACGGCTAAAGAAGACAGTGTACCGACTGAGAAGAACCTTCCAGCAGGAACTGGACGAATCTTCCCGTCCCTGCAAAGAGCTAAAGTACCGAGAAGCCCTTCGCGAATATAACAAAGCGGTCAAACGCACGAAGCGTGACAGTTTTCGTAAATACGTCACGTCAGAGGGAAATGATAAACCCTGGGGCACTGTTTACAAGCTTCAAGCTAAGAAGATGCGAGTCGA
>JASVEB010000033.1:0-25000 GCA_036983795.1 Megachile lagopoda | reverse complement strand
AGACAGTTCACTAAATATACAATTTTATAAATTGAATCTGCGTAAATCAAGTTGATCTCATTCGCACTTCCTTTAAATCGGGACTAGGAACCAATCTTTCTTTGTGATTGTTATTCCACCTGCTACATCGGCGGGGATATAACATATTTGGTGGCAGCGGTGTTGGGCGTCCCAAGTGCGGAGCAACTATTTCATCATCCGAAACGACCAGCATCCATAACAGAAGCCTCGCCATTTATCGACTGGTCATCCCTACAACAATTCGGAATCAAAGGAGTCACCTTCTGGAGGACGCAAAGCAGTCTCTTTATCGCCGCCTGGACATCGACCTGAACGAGTCAACCAACCAGCCGCCGCGCGATCAAGTAAAACCACAGTTTTTTTCCACGACATGGTCACTCTAATACTCTACATTACTCTGTAAGTTCGCTATAAGAATTGACAATCATCTTATATAAACATTGAATCTTATATAAACATTTATATTTCGGTAGGCGAATCGAGAATATACAAAACCGAGCAAAAGAAGCTATTCGCGAAATCAATTCCCCCGATATAGCACGAGGTATGATATGCGGTCTCGAACAAAGCGCTCTGCAAAGTTTCATATCCGGCTTAAGGAGTACCGAATTAGAAAATAAAGTCGGATTTACATCACCCGCAAACCTAAAAGAGGCGATAGAAAATGCATGCGTTGCCTGGGAGCATGTAAAAAATAGACAAGCTAGATTTATGGCCCCACCTACATCATACGCGGCACGACTAGTCGATTGTCAATATTGCGGTAGGTCAGACCACGAGTATCATACTTGCCCATACAGAAGAACATTCCTCAATCAAGCTGCCTTAGGTACCCATGAACCAACCTATCACACTCCCATCCCGACTTCACCGAACACACAATTTCCGCAACGACAGAACATATATTCGTATCCTGAGCAAACAGTCCCGCCCCAATCACTCCCACCACAATTTTATAACTATGAGACACGACCCGTTAAAAATAATTTTTATAGGCAGGCTTCACAACCCATAAAAAATTGTATTTACTGTAAACGAAGCGGTCATGTGGTTGAAGAATGTCGAACACTAGAAAGGAATAAAAAATTTTGTACTCATTGCAGAATTAAAGGTCATACTACAGATGAATGTCAATCAAAAAATAATTTACGTCACGCACCAGTTCGTAGTATCAGTAACGAATACTCGGAACATTTAAACGAAACAAGCGTTTCTCAGGCGGGCGAGCTGTGAAACCCAGACTGATAAAATCGCTCCTATCAACATCCTTCAAAGCGCGCATTTACTCGGTCCGGGCAGATAATGATAACACACCAACGATACTTTTAGAATCTAAACAGTTTCGCGAATCGCAACAAGAATTCCTTATTGACTCGGGGTCATGTGTCAATCTAATTAAACGTAATGTAGTGACACCAGATACGCTATGTAATACACGCAATAAAATCAAACTAAGAGGAATAACAACGGAAACAATGGAAACTTTAGCGGAAATTACAATGATAATCAACGATAACTCACACACTTTTCATATCGTACCTGATTCATTCCCAATTAATCAAAAGGGCATTTTGGGGACAGACTTTTTAAACAAGGAAAAAGCAACACTTTCATTCTTATCCCAATCATTAACCTTAAGCAATAATACAACTGTACCTTTCCATGATAAAAACATAGTTATCCCCAGTCGGACGGTTAAAGTTATCCCTGTGCGAATAGCAAACGCGGAAAAAATAGATATCGGAATTTTAGAAAAATTAAATTTAGGGGATAAGATATTCATTGGAGAATCTCTCGTCAAAAATACCAACGGAACAGCTTACGCTTATGCAGTTAACGCGAACGAAGTAGACGTAACTTTCCCAACACCATCAGCAATATTAACACACGTTGATCCGTCCGAGTCCCAAGAAATTAGAAGCATCCCTACTGATAAGGCACGCAAAACGTTCCAAAGCATCAGCGAGTCGGACAGGATGCAATCGAAAGTTCCCGCGAGTTACAGTTGCAACGATACGGTATCAGTCCACCTTGCACATCCAGTACCAAGCACATGTATAGATAACGGTCGGCACGTGGCGCGTCTACAATATCAACCTAAAGAGATTACGAATACTTCTCACGGATCATCCGTCGACACGACGAACATAGCTGCAAACCCCACAAACTTATCACAAACAGAAAGAGTCGCTCAACTGCACGCAACCCTAAGATTAGACCACTTAAATTCAGAAGAACAAGAAAACATCTTACAACTAACACAAAAATATAACCACCTATTTTATTTACCAGGAGACAAACTTCCTGCAACTACATTAATAAAACACAGTATACACACAACAGACGAAACACCAATCAATACTAAACAATATCGTCATCCACAGATACACAAAGACGAAATACAAAGACAAATAACAAAATTATTAGACGAAAATATCATACAACCGTCTTCTTCCCCCTATAATTCGCCAATATGGGTAGTTCCGAAGAAACTGGATATCGAAGGCAACAAACAATGGAGAATGGTAGTGGACTTTCGTAAGTTGAATGAGAAAACCGTTGGGGATGCATACCCACTTCCAAATATCACAGATATCCTTGACCAACTCGGCAGTGCTAAATACTTTTCAACATTTGATTTAGCATCCGGGTTTCACCAGATACCCATGGATCCAAATCATGCACATAAGACAGCTTTTTCCACAACACATGGGCACTATCAGTACACGCGAATGCCTTTCGGGTTAAAAAACGCACCGGCGACATTTCAAAGGCTAATGAATCAAGTATTAATGGGATTAGACGTACTCGGGTTTATCGACGACATAGTTATTTACGCACGATCTCTCGAAGAACATGAAATAAAGTTTAGGAAACTTGCCGAACGCTTAGAAAACGCCGGACTGAAACTTCAACCAAACAAATGCGAGTTTTTAAGACGCGAGGTAGCTTATTTAGGACACAAAATTTCAGAAAATGGTGTACAACCAAATCCCGAGAAGGTACGTGCCGTAAAAGAATTTCCCGTACCAAAAACTGAAAAGAACGTTAAAGAATTCTTAGGCCTTGTAGGTTACTATCGGCGATTTATACCAAATTTCGCGAAAATTGCAAAACCGTTAACTACCTTATTAAAAAAAAACACTAAATTCCACTGGACTACTGAGCAACAGATAGCGTTCGAACAACTAAGAGACACGATATGCCAAGAACCACTCTTACAATACCCAGACCCTAAGAAACCATTCATCCTAACAACCGACGCATCAAAACATGCTCTGGGTGCAGTGTTAAGTCAAGGACCAATCGGCAAAGATTTACCCGTCGCATATGCCTCTCGCACTCTTAACAAAGCAGAAATAAACTATTCGGTCACAGAAAAGGAATTATTAGCTATCGTTTTCGCGGTAAAACACTTCAGACCATACCTGTACGGTAACACGTTTACATTAGTAACGGATCACAAACCACTTATATGGTTACAAAACGTTAGTGACCCATCGTCGCGATTACTACGCTGGCGGTTTATACTGGAAGAATATTCATATGACATCGTATACAAGCCCGGGAAAATTAATTTAAATGCAGATGCGCTCTCAAGAAATCCATACAATCCATTAACCATACTCCCTATTAATACCAAACGTCTTAGAACTACTACTTCGAGCACAAAAACAGAAACTAAACACAATTACAATCTACGGGAAACTCCATATCGAAAAATACGCCAAGCTTCCAAGAAACAAAAAAAAGCATACGATAGTCTAACGAAAAGACCACGGTATACAAGTACGGATTCTTCGATGGAAAATACACACAAACATACGTATAATCTACGTAAGCGAACAAAAACGACACATCTATATCCTCGCAGGAAACGATCCTCAGACTCAGAATTATCAACTAATCCTCGACATAAAATTCCACATTTAGACGCGCTAACAAATACGGGAACAGATACGAACACAGACATAGACACAGATACGGATACAAATACAGATACTGACGATGAAACAGATATCGAAATTACAAACTCACACAAGAAACAGACAAATAGCACATACGAAACAATTACGATTGACAATACGAAATCACAACCAAAAGAAGATTTAATTTCACCCCAAAATGTAGACTTTTATGAAATTTCTAAACACAACAAACACGCAAACGACGAAGAAAGATTGAATACTGAAGGGCAAGAACAGAGTTGTAGGGATTACGCGGACTTTATTAGAAACTTTGCTAGTATAGCTACGACACCAAATGTTATGGTAACAAACGATACAATTTTTATGACTAACAGCGATTATGTACATTTTATATCGGCAGACGGCAAAAGCTTTACACCTACTGTAAGAACATTACTAGAGAAGGAATTGTTAAAAGAAAACGATATCCAAAATCAATCGCTCTCCATAGGAGAAGTAGTTTTAACAAAATCAAAAAATAAATACATCCTTAGTTTAGTAGTAAAGGACAAAGAACACGACACGCCAACACCAGAAAACCTATTCGAAACTTTAAATAATTTAAAACACGTTTGTATCAGAAAAAATATTAAATCCATCGCCGTCGCCGTAAAAGATGTAAGATTGAACCCATTCTACATGACACAAATACAAAGCATGTTTCGTTATATATATAAAGATTCCGGGATAACTATAATGCTGTGTTTGGACAAAACAGTAACGCCTCATTTAGAAGACAGACTAGACATTATCCGCGAAAATCATGAATCTCCAATCGGAGGTCACAAAGGTATCGTTAAAACTTTTAATAGAATTCGCGAAAAATATTTTTGGCCCCGTATGAAAAAAGAAATCGAACAATTCATCAAGAAATGTAATAGTTGTCAAAGGAAGAAATTAGTTAGAATTAAAACCAAACAACCCATGGTTATCACAGATACACCAGTAGATGCATTCGAGAAGGTAGCCCTAGATATTGTGGGACCCTTACCGACATCGAAAAACGGAAACAGATATATACTAACAGTACAGTGTCATCTTACAAAATTTTGCGAAGCATACGCACTTCCCGATATGACCGCACAAACTGTAGCAACGACTTTAGCAAAGGAATTCATAACTCGTTACGGCGCCCCTCGCTACATTTTAACCGATCAAGCTACTAATTTTATGAGTTCAACTATGAAACAATTAGCTAAATTATTTAAAATTAAACAGTTGAGAACTACTGCCTTTCATCCCCAAACAAACGGATCGTTAGAAAGAAGCCACGCAGTACTCATAGAATACTTAAAACACTATATCACAACGACCAGGGATTGGGACAGATGGATTAGGTTCGCCATATTCTCTTACAATACATCAATACACGTTAGCACAAAATATACGCCCCACGAATTAATTTTTGGAAAAAAAGCTCGCGTACCTTCTAGTTTTGATTACTTAGAAAAAGATAACTTTACGTACGAAACATTTTTAGTAGACCTTACGACGCGATTAACAGAACTACGCAACCTTGCAACCGAAAACCTAAATAAAGCAAAACAAAATTCAAAGTTATACTATGATCGAAATGCCAACACACAAAAATTCGTACCAGGACAATCTGTTTATCTGCTAAACGAAAAAATAGGGAAACTAGATAATCAATACTCCGGTCCATACGTAATTAAAGATATTATTAATGATGTAAACGCTGTAATATACCCAAGTCCAACAAGTACCAAGACGGTGCACACTAATAAACTTAAACACGCCTATGCTCCAGAGTCTCGTTACTGACGACACCATTGTAAATAGTAATAAGTACACACACACACCCGAAAACATTACACTGACACAAAGACACATGTATAAAATTCGCGACAGCCAAACAGATGTACAAATCAAAATACGCACCAAACATCATACAATCTATCGCAGAAAGATGCACACCCGTTAGGGTATACATCTTCCATTTTAAAGGGGGGGCGTGTTATATCCAACTCCTCCCGGCGTCATTATTGTTATTATTATAATCACAATTATTATTATTATTGCTATTATCACCATTATTATCATTATCGTTATTATTATTATTATTATTATTACTACTATTATTATTGTAATCCTCTCAATATAATCAAGTAGCATAAGTGTAACGTTATAATAAGAATATGCAAGAACAGTACAATTCCATTCCCACAGTCCGACTGTCCTTTCCTGCTTACCTACCAGAAATCTCCCTCCCCTTCAGGCCACAACTCCTAACCCTGATGTTTTTCTTATCAAGACTGAACGAAGAGGCGTCACTCTCGTAAAGTACTCCACTAGAGACAGTTCACTAAATATACAATTTTATAAATTGATTCTGCGTAAATCAAGTTGATCTCCTTCGCACTTCCTTTAAATCGGGACTAGGACCCAATCTTTCGTTGTGATTGTTATTCCACCTGCTACATCGGCGGGGATATAACACGCTACTCTATCGATTCCAAGTGATATTTACATAGGTTGCCAGTCATCGATTCACCGAACCGACTATGCGGGGCTTTAAATTCTTAATAACTTTTTTATTTATGAATCCGAACGTGCCAAACCGGTATAAACATACTTAGGAAATGTTCCTCTATCGAGTAAAAGAATCGTTTGTAGAGGTTGTCAGTAAAAGTTGGAAAAAAAAATTATTTTTCCGTCAATTTTATCGTTAAATTTAAAACAAAATTGGTTAAAATGGTTCACGCATCGTTTTTAATGTATTTGACAACTTTTTGAAAAATCGATTTTTTCGCGCTAAGTTTTTCCGTACTTTCGAATTGGTACGTTCGGGTCGCGCGTTAGACCCGTAAGCGCCCGTGCGTAAGGGCCGGCGTCGCCGACCATCCGGCCGGCCGTTCGGTACCTATAGGGGACACGACGGTCCGGTACAACCGGACACGCGGGAGCTTCGCTCTCGGTAACTATTCACCGCGGGTCAAAACGACTCAACATGCGGTTAAGCAGAACTGTTGCGACCACAAATAATCGTTGCTAAAATGCATCGAACTTATATGAACTGAAATTACGTCCCAAGTAAAATTGTTGAAATTTTACATGAACTAGAGGTGTCCTAAGGAGAAATGTCTCTCGTAACGAAAGTCAATATTATCCATTTTTGGAGACTTCAATAGAAGACAAAGCACTTAGATCGTACAAATAAAAGAGAGGTGTTCTGAGGAAGGCAGACACCTCTCGTAATGAAGCCGAAATATAAATATATTTCGTGACTTCGTAAAATTGAAGGAAGAAGGTGGAGATGAAAGTCAGAACACAAAAAGTTGTGGACGAACATCATGTAAATGAATGAAACACAAAAGTTTCTGTTCAAGATGTGTCAGAGAAATATAATCTCTCGCTTGCATCCTCACTCTATGTTCACGATGGAATTGAACATTCGATTGGAGGACATAATAGAGAAATGAAATATAAGTTGCAGGGAGAGATAGATATGGATAGTCATGTATGTGATGGGATAAAACATCATGATAAAGAAAGTAAGGAATTAGGAGGAAAAAATTTTTTTTTCCTTTTTTTTCGCTTTTTTGCGCGTCTTTTCGTTCGCGCGAAGAAAAATTTTGAAAAGCAATACGCCGCTGGCACTTAGAAAAAAACTAGAGGAGCGCGCGCGCGCGCGCGTGAAAGGATATTTAAGAGAAAAAAAAAATAATGAAGGTATTCTTCGCGGTCGGGACTCCGAAAAATGCAAAGCATCAGGCCGCCAGTACTTTGAAAAACGCAAAGCTATACGCCGGCAGTACTTAGAAAAATTCAAAGCAATTCGCGGCTGGAAATGTTACGGCCCAGGCTCCTTGGAGGAATAAACAATTATTCCCGTTGCCTCTTGACCGTTTCTTTTCTAAGTCTTCAGCTTTTTGGGTAGCGTAGCGTCGCGCGTACGTCGTTGCCCGGGGTCCGCGATGGGTTGCCGATCTGAATCCTCGAATGCTCGTTGAATAATCCTCGTAAAATCCTCTTATTATCCTCGTGTAAATCCTCGTACAATCCTCGAAGTGTCCAACTGTATTCCTCAGCGCGCAGCGATGCTCGTGAATTATCACGAGTGGAATATTGATGGATTGGAAATATGTCGCTTGGGTATCTCGATATGAATTCTCTCACAGATTTAAATATATATTTTAATATATATTCTTGAATATGAGGTTTGATACAAATGTAGAATATAATGTTTGCTCGTAGTATAGTAGTAGATTATAATGTTCGCTTACTGTATTCACTCGATGGTGATGGGTGACGATTACGCCCACCCGTAAGGAGATTGATTGTTGAATGCCGGAGATAGATTCGTTGTGGACGGGCCTGGAGTAGGATTACCTATCTCGCAGGTTACCGGTATGCAGACTGAGCTCTGGTTGGAACTTGGAACGGGGTTTTTATAGTGATCGAGAACAAAGAATATTAGGTCTAGACTATTCGGCTGATGTAAGAGGAAGTTGTTGTTAGATAAGGGAGGAATGTGTATACGGTCAGTGGTGAGAAAGGATGTTATTGTAAGATATCTTGAGAGGATGTTATGGTTTGATAGCTGAGGAATGTGTTTATAGGAACGGTTCGAAAGGATGTTATTGTAAGATATTGATAAGGGTGTTTTGAGAGACGTTACTGGAGGATGTTTATGGTTGAATGGAATTTAGCTTGTGACAGGATGTTTATAAGGATTGAGTTCGTGGAAAGGAATTATCGCATGGGATGGAATGTCGAGTGTTTCCGCTGTACAATCTTATCACCTATGCTCCTATAAACTATGCTCGCGTTGAATATAATATGTCTTAAGTCTATCGGTTATATGCTTTGAGATACAATATGCTTTACGTGTCTAAACGGTTATATGACTTGAGTATAATGTGTCTGACATTCTAGTGGTTATAAATGTGTCTTAAACACTATGTCAACGTCGGTGGCCCGACGTAACATCTGTACGCGGCTAAGTCCCTCCGGCATAGTCGGTTCGGTGAAATGTTGACTGACAACATATACAAAAAACACATAGAATCGATAGAATAACGTATTTCTAATATTGCTATATAGTTTTGGCACGTTCGTATTCATAAACGAAGAAATTATCGAAGATTCATCGTCCGGCATAGTCGGTTCGGTGCGTGGCCCGTACGCGGGTAAGTCCCTCCGGCATAGTCGGTTCGGTGCGTCGAATATCGAAAATCGTCGAAATAACGCCTGCGTTCGCTAGCGTACGTTGGCACAAGTTCGGCACGTTCGGATCGAGAAATAACGGATTTATCGGCGATTTTTCGTTCCGCATAGTCGGTTCGGTGCGGCGTTTCCAGCCGCGAATTGCTTTGAATTTTTTTAAGTACTGGCGGCGTATTGCTTTGCGTTTTACAAACTACTGGCGGCGTATTGCTTTGCACTTTTCAAACTACTTGGCGGCCTGATGCTTCGCATTTTTCGGAGTCCCGACCGCGAAGAATACCTTCATTATTTTTTTTTTCTCTCAAAAATCCTTTCACGCGCGCGCGCGCGCGCTCCTTTAGTTTTTTTCTAAGTGCCAGCGGCGTATTGCTTTTCAAAATTTTTCTTCGCGCTTCGCGCGAACCAAAAAACGCGCAAAAAAGCGAAAAAAAAAAAAAAGGAAAAAAAAATTTTTCCTTCTAATTCCTTACTTTCTTCCGCCTCGCTCTATTAATACTATATTATATATTAATATAATAATATTTATAATATATGGATATCATGATATGTTTTATCCCATCACATACATGACTATCCTATCTCTCCCTGCAACTTATATTTCATTTCTCTATTATGTCCTCCAATCGTATGTTCAATTCCATCGTGAACATAGAGTGAGGATGCAAGGGAGAGATTATATTTCTCTGACACTTCTTGAACAGAAACTTTTGTGTTTCATTCATTTACATGTTCGTCCACAACTTCTTGTGTTCTGACTTTCATCTCCACCTTCTTCCTTCAATTTTACGAAGTCACGAAATAGATTTATATTTCGGCTTCATTACGAGAGGTGTCTGCCTTCCTCAGAACACCTCTCTTTTATTTGTACGATCTAAGTGCTTTGCGTCTTCTATTGAAGTCTCCAAAAATGGATAATATTGACTTTCGTTACGAGAGACATTTCTCCTTAGGACACCTCTAGTTCATGTAAAATTTCAACAATTTTACTTGGGACGTAATTTCAGTTCATATAAGTTCGATGCATTTTAGCAACGATTATTTGTGTTCGCAACAGTTCTGCTTAACCGCATGTTGGATCATTTTGACCCGCGGTGAATAGTTACCGAGAGCGAAGCTCCCTCGTGTCCGGTTGTACCGGACCGTCGTATCCCCTATAGGTACCGAACGGACGGCCGGATGGTCAGCGACGCCGGCCCTTACGCACGTGCGCTCATGGGTCTAACGCGCGATCCGAACGTGCCTATACGTGAGTGCGGTAAAACTTAGCGCGAAAAAATCGATTTTTCAAAAAGTTGTCAAATACATTAAAAACGATGCGTGAACCATTTTAACAAATTTTTTTTTAAATTTAACGATAAAATTGATGGAAAACAAATTTTTCTTTCAACTTTTACTGACAGCCTCTACAAACGATACTTTTACTCGATAGAGGAACGTTTTCTAAGTATGTTTATACGGGTTTGGCACGTTCGGATTCATAATTAACGATATTATCGAGAATTTAAGGTTCCGCATAGTCGGTTCGGTGAATCGATGACTGACTGCCTATATAAAAATCACTTGGAATCGATAGAGTAGCGTATTTTAAGCAATGATATAAAGTTTTGGTACGTTCGGATTCATAAATAAAAAAGTTATTAAGAATTTAAAGCCCCGCATAGTCGGTTCGTTGAATCGATGACTGACAACCTATGTAAAAATCATTCAGAATCGTTAGAGTAGCGTATTTCAAGCAATGCTATATAGTTTTTGCACGTCCGGATGCAGAAATGACGAAGTTATTAAGGATAAATCGGTCCGAAGCTCCAACGCGTCTAAGTTCCTTCGGTGAGGAGCTCGATCGCGGCTAAGTCCCTCCGGTATAGTCGGTTCGGTGAATCGATGACTGATAACCTATATAAAAATCACTTGGAATCGATAGAGTAGCGTATTTTAAGCAATTTTATATAGTTTTGGTACGTTCGGATTCATAAATGACGAAGTTATTAACGATACATCTCTCCGCTCGGTTCGGTAAGGCTTTTTCGTTCGACAATTCCTTTCGATTTCGCTCTAAGTCCCCTCCGGTACTTTCGGATCGATGAAACGATCACTGACAACACCTATAAACGACATTTTTCCTCGATAGAAGGACGTTTTTTTAGTACTTTTTTCACCGGTTTGACGCGTTCGGATTCATACGCTCCGAAGTTATTAAATATTTATCACCAGTTCAAGTCCAAGTTCTGGCAGCGTATTGCTTTTCGTATATGTCTCGTATGTACAAGTTCTGGCAGCGTATTGCTTTTCGTATCTGACGCGTATGTACAAGTTCTGGCGGCGTATTGCTTTTCGTATCTGACGCGTATGTACAAGTTCTGGCGGCGTATTGCTTTTCGTATCTGACGCGTATGTACAAGTTCTAGCGGCGTATTGCTTTTTTGCTATCGTAACAAATTACGAAGAGAAGAACTCTCGTTCCAACTCTAACGTTTTTATATTAAACGGAATGTATCGCGTGTTTGGTACACGATATTCATTCCCGTTCGTTCTTTCTTTATTATTTTTCTTTCTTTCTTGGTATATATTTTCTTTGGGGTCCTCGCCTAACCGACAAGACGAATCCCCAAGCATAGGGCTGAGTCTCAACAGATCGCAGCGTGGTAACTGCTCTACCGAGTACAACACCCCGCCAGGTACCTAAGTCGTCTACAGACGATTCCGAGTCTCGACGTCGAACTTGGAGTACCCATGATCGACCGTTAGAGCGCCGTGGTCGTCGTGCGGTGAGATCCCGACGACGAATCCGATGACGCCCATACGGCAAACTGGGGCCCGTGCGATGAACGATCCGAGGACCGTCCACCTAGTAGTATCACATTGTTTTGAGCCTTTCGACCCACACGAGACTCCTAGAAATATCGTTGCCAACTTTGTCTAGAAAGGATACGGCCTTAGAGGCGTTCAGGCATAATCCCACGGATGGTAGCTTCGCACCACCGGCCGCTCGACCGAGTGCGTGAACCAAATGTCCGAACCTGCGGTTCCTCTCGTACTGAGCAGGATTACTATCGCAACGACACAGTCATCAGTAGGGTAAAACTAACCTGTCTCACGACGGTCTAAACCCAGCTCACGTTCCCTGTTGGCGGGTGAACAATCCGACGCTTGGCGAATTCTGCTTCGCAATGATAGGAAGAGCCGATATCGAAGGATCAAAAAGCGACGTCGCTATGAACGCTTGGCCGCCACAAGCCAGTTATCCCTGTAGTAACTTTTCTGACACCTCTTGCTGAAAACTCTTCAAGCCAAAAGGATCGATAGGCCGTGCTTTCGCAGTCTCTATGCGTACTGAACATCGAGATCAAGCCAGCTTTTGCCCTTTTGCTCTACGCGAGGTTTCTGTCCTCGCTGAGCTGGCCTTAGGACACCTGCGTTATTCTTTGACAGATGTACCGCCCCAGTCAAACTCCCCGCCTGGCAGTGTCCTCGAATCGGATCACGCGGGAGTTATTATTGGCGATCGGCCCGCAGGCTTTCAACGCCACTCTTTTACGCTTGGTTCCAGAATTCCGTGACAACCGGGTCGAAACCACGGTGCACGCGTTCCGCCTTACCGAGTAAGTAAAGAAACTATGAAAGTAGTGGTATTTCACCGGCGACATGACATCTCCCACTTATGCTACACCTCTCATGTCTCCTTACAGTGCCAGACTAGAGTCAAGCTCAAAAGGTCTTCTTTCCCCGCTAATTTTTCCAAGCCCGTTCCCTTGGCAGTGGTTTCGCTAGAAAGTAGATAGGGACAGATTGGGAATCTCGTTAATCCATTCATGCGCGTCACTAATTAGAAGACGAGGCATTTGGCTAGTTTTCTTCGAGACCTACATTAAGGCTCGTATTTCCGACTTTATGGCGCGGTGACCCAAAACAATGAGGTCCGGCTGAGGCCATAGAGATTGGTCATTTACAGCCAAGTTTGCAACGGACTCCAAAATAAACAACAAGAAAACTTACGCCTTAGCCTAAAACGAAATAGACATGTAAACACAGACACAAACATATATAGAGCGCCCTACTTGCGATATTACGATAATATGTACAATTAGTGTTTATGTGTGGTGAGATGATTAGTATGATGGATGAACCAATGCGAATGAGTGTACTATAAATAAATAATGAACCGAATATGATTAAATGAGATAGTGAAAACGGTCGTTAAATACGCGAATGAAAAATTGATATAAAGCAACGTAAGTGCGCTCTAACCAGGGTCATGTAAGGTTGGCCTCAAATTGCTATTATAGTCCATAAATATGTTGTACGTTTCGATGGAACTACGGAGCGCACATAATGAGATGGTTCTTAAGGATTGCCGGTCGCCTGTTCCAATCTTCTTAAGCGCTTCGATGGTAGTTTTCGGCATAGCGCCTCTAGTTCCAACTACGATTGGTACAACAACAGCTGACGACGCTTTGAGCTCGAACATCAACTTTGGAATGAGGCATTTATACTTCTCGATTTTATTAGCTCTTGCGTTGACGAGCTGAGAGCCATCCTCATGACACACTGTGACGTCAGCAATGAAAACCTTGTCCTGATTATGTATGATCAGGTCGGGTTTCAAGGTGCCAACGCCAGGGCAACTAAGTGTCGGCTCTTTCGTGATAATAGACGACGACGAGCTGTTAAGGACTTTATCGAATATAAATTTGCATATTTCGTCGTGTCGTTTGATGCGAAGACCTTTAGTATAAATACACTGGCCAATAATATGTCCAAGTGTCTGTGGCACAACCTTACAGTGACGACATTGGACAGCGGCGGACTTTACTGCTCTGTTAAGAGAAACTTTGTCTGCGGCTACGTTGGCACGCATTTTCAGAGCAGTAATGTACCGACTGGGCTTTAAAAGTGTTGGGCGGTATAGCCACTCGTTCCCAACTTTGTCATCAAGGAAGGATTTTACTCTTTTACCTTGAGACGGAAGGTTAGCCCAAGCCTTCGCTTCGTTTCTCTTAGTGTTAACTTTAAAATCTTCAATAGCTTTTACGTTTAGCGAGGACCAGGGAATATTAGCTTTAGCAGCTAGTTTCTTAGCTCTACTTTCTATGAGTGATTCGTGCGCTACTTCAATAATAACTGGATCGGGGCTGTTGAGAAATCTAAGAGAAGCTTTTAAAGCCGCCGATATGATAACAGTTTCCAGTTTTGGGAAACCTAAGCCGCCATCTTTTTTGCCGCTATAAATGAGTCCATTAGCTGTCGATTGGGGTAAATGTAAATATTTCTTAACAGCAACCCGAAGGGATTGGTCTAAATGTCTAATTGTAGTAATTGACGGGTTACTCATAATTAAGCCATATAAATAATGCGGGATAATGTGTCTAGCCATGAGTTCCACCTTTTGGTGAGGTTTGAGAGCCAACGCTTGGACACTTCCCACGCATGTCTGAAGTCCACGAACAGAGTAGTCAGTCCTGACGCCATCCCACGGTGAGATTTGCATACCGAGGTATGTTAACGGAGTATCAGGTCCAAGGAACGTAATCATACTCTGGCCAATGGACAGCTGTGGGTCGGTTATAAACCAACTGACTCTTGTAGTCTTCACTTGGAACGTCGCACATTTATTAATTGAAATTTTCATGTCCACACTTTCAAGGAACTGGCATAAAAATTTAAGCTGGGCTCTCGCATCCTCAACATCATTAGCTAGAAACATTAAATCGTCCGCGAAGGCCAGACTCGATATATTCGTGCGATCATTAATCTTAAACCCCGGCATGGATTCTAGTTTTAGTATCAACGATTCCATAACAATGTTAAAAATAAGAGGGGACAAGGGGTCGCCTTGTTTAACGCCTCTTTTAATACTAATATCGACAGTTGAGTTCTGATACTGCAATTGTGTAGATATATTAAGATAGGAATCCATGATTAATTGTACTGCTTCTATGGGTAAACCTTTAGCATTAAGAGCATTAAGTATCGCACTATGAGGAACTGTATCAAAGGCTCGGGAAATATCAACCTGTGTAACAACAACGCCTTGTTTGCGCTTTGCTATTTTAATAATTTCATTCAACAGGTTGACATTTCAAAAACAGCCCATTTCAGGGACAAACCCTTTTTGGCGGGGTGAGATATCAATGCGTAATCTCAATTGTTGGTCGATTAAGCCCCAAAATATTCTGCTGAGCAAGGGAGAGATCGTAATAGGCCTATAGCTATCAGGTAGCGAGCTGTCCTTACCTTCTTTGAGCAGCAGCTTTGTTATATTCTTTCTCCATGCATCTGGTTGACGACCGGCGATAAGAATCAAATTAAACATGGGATAAAGAATATAAAGATGACCAGATTTTATAATGTCCCGTTTCATTAAACCGTCGGGACCCGCTGCTGACTTTGGCCTAGTTCGCTTGATGCGTTGTTTTATATCAAAGGATGATATAGCTCTTAAAAGAGTAGATGCGTCAAGCGATAGACGATTAGCGGGAAGATCAAGGCTCTTGTAGTTACCCGAGTGGCCCCAGATGTTATTGTAGAGGGCCTTAAAATCTTCGGCACTCGGGCCCGCAGGACTCTCACGCTCAAGAGGAATATTATCTCGGACACATTTAGACAAACTTGCTGGGCTATTTCTAAACAAATTTTGGGTGACAGCAAATAGACTAGCTTTCTTTTTAGCCCTCGCAGAAAGCTTCTTCTTTTGTTTTTGGTTTCGCGAAATACTGGGCTTAGGACGCTTATAATTCCCATTTACGGTAAAGAACTCCAGAGTCCAATTATAGGCGGTATTTATTTCGTCTTGCGTAATAGGATCGCCATTAGTTTTAGTATCGATAAAGTTCCAGAGACGTTCGACAATAGTCTTAACGCGCTCCGGAACATCCTCAATACAGGGACGTTCAATGGAGACGGCATTCCAGACAAATTTCCTCCATTCAGTTGACCTATCAACGACAGGCTCATTCGTAGAGGCCGCATCCACAAACTCTTCGTCGGAGGAACGCGGAGAAGGTGACGATGGTTGTATCGGGTCACTCACATCATTCTGGCTGAGATCCTGACCCACACTTGAGGAATCAGGTACATCCATCAAATTACGAGCAAGCAATTCGTTCTTCCTTCTCTTATAGGCGGGTTCACATCTTTTGTCCCGCAGTTGTTTACAGGTCTTATCAGGGAAATAGGCAGACATTGCTTTAGCTATAAATCGCTCGTTCTTTAATTGGACCTCAAGTTCAAGCATCTTCTCCACCTCGCCTGGTGTAAAAGCAACTCCTCCTCTAGGAGGCCTGACAGTTGGTATTGCGGCTTCCGCCCTACTTAGGTTCCGTGTCTCCGGATGGGCAATACGCTGATGTTGGGAGAGCCCTCTTCTTGAAGTAAACGTCCTGTTGCAATCAGAGCAGATTATTGTGTTCTGATCACTCTGAGGGGACGAGGTGGGCTCCGGCACATTCCTAAGCGAAGGGCATTTAGGGATGTGAGCGGAGACAGGTCTATATGATGGAAAGATCTTTTTGCAATAGTCACATGCATACTGTAACGTAAGCTCATGGTGTGTTAACTGCATGTGTCTCACCTCATCCTTAATCGACAGGGACATATAGTTCCTACCGCTTTGCGCACAAATATCACATAATCTATGCTCGAAGGGCATCCAAATCGTAGCCTGGGACATGCCTTGTCGTTGCCGGATGACCCCATGTCTAGTTACCCGAAGAGTGGGGCCATGCTCTTCTTCGTCCGAGGCCGCGCTGTGATCATCGAAGGCAATAAAACGACGTCCACAGAGCAGCCAACACTGAGGACGGTATTACCACTTCGGAATAGTACCGGTAGCCCGCCTAGACGGATGGGGCCATGGTAACCCCAAAACAAGCGCCACACGTCATTTAGCCATGCCTGTGTGTGTGTGTGTGTGTGTGTGTGTATGTGTATGCGTGTGCGTGTGTGTGCGTGTGTTTGTGTATGTGTGTGTGTGTATGTAACAGGCATGTTACCAGCGGGGCCACGAGGAAGCATGACGTGCAGCTGGAATGGGAGAGGCCATAGGCCTGTATGACGCGTCACCACCCCTCTAACTAGGGCTCTCTAAGCAGCTCATCGTCCGTGGGATGCCACACGATGGAAGGTGGCTCCCGAACCCTCCGCACCTCCACGAGGTGGGAGCCTGGCAACGCACAGTTGAGAGCAACTGGCGGCAGAGCCGGAGGGAGGGCATCTCAGGGACAATAAGAGAGTCATAGTTACTCCCGCCCCCCTGGCGTGTAATGGGCCTGCTAGCGGGATGCGCGGCAAACCGTGCCTGGGGGCAGGCGGTGGCCCGATCCCTCTTGAGGTTGGGTCTGGGCGAAGAGGTGTCCCGTCGGTGGGCGCAGCAGAAGGGAACCTACCAGAGTATGGCGGGTAGGGATTTTTATCTAATGGTCCGCTCCCTGGTCCAACTGTGGGCCAGACCGGGGAGCTCGAGAACCGAGGAAGAGGACCACACCCCGGAGGAGTCTCCAGAGGAGGCTGCCGGCGACATTGCGCAGGAGGAGCGCATTGCGGACGACGGGGCTTGAGGGGTTGCCACGTCTGTCCGTACTGCGTTTTCGAACAGTTGCGATGTTGTAAGGTAGCACCGCAGGAGGGCAAGTACGAGGGGTGTAAGCTGGACGAAGTCCAGCGGAAGTTAAGATTGGGCGCAATCAACGGGGGTTGGTTGGAGGCGGCAGCAGCCGCACACAACCGTGAGATGCATGCATCGAACGGTAACATCGACAGCCTCAGTGGGACGGCCTTGAGGAGAGAAGACAACATTACAGCACTGTAGGCCATGTTCTGGGACTCCGCGACACTCGAGAGCGCGGGGACTACGAACGAGGATGTCCTCCGACAGCAGGCGCTGCGGGCGACTAGTCGTCTCTATTACACGCGGGACGGCGTGGTCGGCAACCAGGCGCTAAACAACCTGGGGACCCTCCACCAGTACTTCGTGTCCGGGCGCGAACTAGAGACAAACAACGGGGATACGGGCAGCTCCTCTGAGGGGGAAGCAACCGGCGAGGTGCCTGGGGCGTCGGCGACGCCGCCAGAAGGTGAAGCCTCGCCAACCGTGATTGGCGATGATAAGCCGGTGGCTTTCGGGAGGGGGAGGTTGCAGCAAGGCACCCGGGGGACCCCCGGCCAGGAGCACAGGGTTGCGCGGGATCCCGGGCGACGCGGGGATCGGGTGAGAGAGTGCCTGCTCAGCGTTGCGGGGGGTGTCAGGCGCACCATCAGGGACGAGGTTCAGCGGGGGGTGCCTATGGCGCGGACTACGGACCGGGGTGCTTCGGGTGCGGACACCCCTGCCAGCATGTCGGACCGCGACGAGGTGGCAGACTTCTTACGCACAAGCAGGGGCCGACTAAGGTGGGTAGCTATCGGCAATGACAAGTAGGTAGGTCACGGGCGGTTGGAAAAAACGGGCGAGGGCACCCTAATGATAGAGGCCGCAACCAAGGTGACCGCGGCCGTCCCGGGGGTCATCAATCCCGGTAAGGCCCCTTTCGTCTACGGCTATGTGTCGAACGTGCCCTTGCTGGCCTCGGCGCTAGACAGGGCTGTCGTGGCTGAGCGTCACGACTACCGCTCGTTGGCCGTGAAGGTCGACCTATATGACGAGCTTAGGGAGATAAGTCTCCTACAACCAACAGGGGTCAACTGGGCTTGGGCGAGCCCTGAGCTCAATGATAAGATAGTCGTCTCCCTCGATACACTTGGCCAGTGGCACTATGATGCCATCTCTGTGTCGGCAGACGTCCTCGAGTATGCGCTTCGTCGGCAGGGAGGGTTAAGGGTCGGAGGGGCGAGGGGTACTGTCTGGCCTCTGAACCACCCAAGCGTGAAGGTAATCACGTTAGGGGATAACGAGAGCCCGGGAGATATCGGGAGGGACATGTGGGTTCTGTCCCACTTGACCTACCCACTCGCCTGGGTTTTGGACACATTCGAGGTTACAGAATTGGGCGGGCTAACTAAGACAGAGGTCTTCGCCCGCACTGCGGGGCTGGTGGACATCAAAGACCCTGCTCACAAGATAATATTTGTCGTGCCTACGAAGACGGACGACTTGTTGACGCTTGGTGATGAACAGTACCCTGTCACTACAACGGACCACCGGGGGAATCTGCCAAAGAACTACCACATCATGGAGTATAACATGGACGACGCTATATCATTCATGGTGCGACGGGCTCTGGGAAGTGCAGACTCACTAAGGGAGGCGTTTTCAAACTATACAACCAGCTACTTTCCAAAAGGTATAAACTGGTTGGAAATAAACAGCATCACGGTCGAGCTGACCGTGAGGTGGCATAACCCGGTTGAGTCATACAGGGATTCCAACGGCCGGAAGTATAGTACTGGAGCCCCGGCCCATGCCCTTAGGGCAATTGGCCTCGAGCCCCGCCCGCTACATGAGGGGCTCCAGTACCCGAGCTACGGGGGCTACTGGGCGGTGACCAGCCTCGACAGGCGTGTGGCGCCTCGCGGGGTCGCGCGACAGTATCCAGTGTTGAGGATTGGGTGCTGGGGCAACACGGCGACTCTGGCGGTGGGGCTAGGGTACGCCACCTTCAGCACCTACAACGGGGAGGATCCTGACCAGGTGCGCATCCGCATGCGGAGCGGGGGTCTGGACAGGCTGGTCCGTGCCCGGTACCTGCGCAAAAGTACAGAGCAGTGGAAAAGGGCAGCCGGACAGCAAGACAGGATTGCCTTCCCCACGGCTGACGCGGCCGCAGCGAGGTATTGGCCTCAGCTGATCAACAGGGGAGGAGCTAAAGCGGGTAGCACTATAATATGGCTGGCTCGCAACATGCTGACAGACACGGTGAAGCACTCCTGGGACGTCAACTGGCACGCGGGGTCAGGGGGTGGGACCATATGTGGCCTCCGTACATGCAGCGCATGGTGGCGGAGTATCATTAACACAGAGTGGAGCACCTTCACCATCACAGCGGGGGGTAGGAAGGAGAACCCCCACTACCTATACGACAATACGCCCGACAGGTGGACTTACAACACCTTCTCCCAGTTCGGGGCGGGGGAAGGTGACCCGCAACTGGAGGCGGCCGTCACTCGCCTAGACATGGAGGCGGCTGATTGGGGACTAGCGTACCAGGCACATCCAAAGTTCGAGAGGGGTGGGGGGGGGTACGGCTGGGTTGTTGATTTTTCGGCGGGTGGGGTTCTGGCAACGGGCTTGGGGTGGAAGGACCCGGGTAGTCCCCCGACGAGCGAGGACAGATGGGGGTGGGGGGTGCAGATCCGCGTTAAGGACTACGGCCATGAGCTCTGAAAGACATTGGTCCTTCCCCAGAACACCGGGAAGATAATGACGGCGTCATTGTTCTCCCCCGGGACTGTTCTATACCGAGGTAACGCAGACGAAGCAGTCACGGGGGTCCAACAACAGTACATAGGCAGGGAGATGGGCCTGGCTATGGAGGTGATCCCGAGGCTCAAGGTCTCGGGAAACGATGTCAGGGAGGCCTTAGTGCCCAAGGACTCCCTGGAAGTGAAGATTGCCGACTTGGAAGCGGCCCTCGAGGAGGCGAGAGCTGCTCGCACAGCCCCGGAGCGCCTCTCCATGAACGCGGAGGACCAAGATGCGCCTCGGGCGGAGGCGGACAAGGACCGCCAGGAGGGAGTCATCCGCGGGAGAGACGGTGCGAATGCCTCAGAACGAGAGGCTATCCGTGGCGAGAAGCACGCCACGACAATATTGAGGAGTGCAGTAACTGCGCGCCCGGAGGTTCTAGAGGAGCACGGGCGTGCGGAGGATCAGCCAGCTCTCCATGCTGCGAGGCAGGAGAGGGCGTAAGATGGGACAAACCTGCCGAGATATATCCAGAAAGCATGTGGTCTAGCGCTCTGTGGGACCTCATGCGCGCGCAAAAGCTCCGTGGCATCAAGGAAGAGATAGGGGCCGAGTTCAATTGCGGGTACGGCGAACCCGGGTGGGGGATGGAGTACTCCGACTTCCTCACCCAGCTGAGAAAGTACAAACTTGATAATACCCATAAGTGTATGGGGTGTGTACTCCCCAAGGGCGTGATGGAGGATAACATACATATAATGATCCGCATGGCTCCACCAAGGCGGAAAGAAGTTATAATGGACCGTTACCTGAGGCTCAGAGACGTGATGCCAGCCTGCTGTCGCCACGGACTCATGAAAGTCCTAAAGGTGGAGACTGGGCTCCTAAAAATGGGGGGACCCAACATAACACCGTACTGGCGTGAACTAGCGTACTGGGAGCTAGGGTATGGGTACGTACCTTACAAAACTGACGAACAACTACTCCCCGAGGCAAGAAATTGGCTAGAAGAAGACTTGGTATTGGGAGGTCCGTTGGGGGAGCGGGAATATCTCCGTAGATTAGAAAATAAGGTGGAGTCATTTATGCAGCGGGAATGGCGTATGCCTTCTACTCTGCCATCCATCCACGAATGGGTCCAGAAGGGTAAGTGGATGGAGGGGAAGAGTGGAACCGGGCGAGTGCTCCACATAGACATAGACCATAAAAGGGTAAGGACTGGGCGAGCGAAACCCACGGACGGGGTCTTTATGACCGACTCCGCCGTCGAGGCCAAGCTGGTGACCCCGACCAGAGAGGAGATGCATGTCATGCAGAAGAGCGAAGGAGGAAAAATCCGCCCTGTCGTAAAGACGGGGAATCCGACGAACCGGAAAATGAACTACCTCTCGGCACACCTAGAGAGTGGGTTACACGACAGCCGCTTGAGCACGTTGTTCGCGGGGGAAGCGGGCAACGAGGAGATCGACATGCAGCTCATAAACGCAGCGAGGAACACAGGCTTGTGGAAGGTCCCGCTGGACCAGGGCGGGTTTGATAAACACCAGAGCAAACCGTACATCATGGTCACCCTCAGGGCCATCGGGCGACACCTGTGCCGGGTGTTACCCTTGGGTGACTTCCACCGGGTGTGGGAGGCGCTGTGGGACAGTCTGTTCGGGCTGGGGTCGTCGGTCAGGTGCGGCCCCCACGAGTTTGAGTGGGTGAACGGGTTGCCGTCGGGGTGGCGGTGGACGGCAATCCTCGACACTATACTCAACGTATGTAGCTTCGAGGTCGTCGTGGACCTGGCATCCGAGCGGTGTGGGGAGACCGTCCAGTACGACGCCTTTTTTGCACAGGGGGATGACGTCATATACACCTGTGCCAGCCTTCATCACATCCGGGTGATAATCGATACCTACGGGCAGCTAGGGTATGAGGTGCACCCGCTGAAGACGTACATCTCTCTGGGTAGGGGCGAGTTCCTGCGGCGCTCATACGAGTCGGCGGGCGTTGTGGGGTACCTGGGGAGAAGCACCGGCACCGTGAGATTCCGCAGCCCAGTACAGGCTACGCCTATGACACCGGGCGAGCGTCTGTATGGTTGGGTTGCGCAGTGGCACCTGGCTATCTTGCGCGGTGCGGAGGCACGGGAGTCGGTGCACATGATGCTTGAGTACTGCCGTCAGCAAGGCCTCGATTGCGCCAAGTGCGCCTCATATGCCGTGACTCCCAACGCTCTGGGCGGCTGCGGGGTGGATCCGGCGTCACCGATGGGGGAGGAACTGAGAGCGCGCGGCGACGGGAGTATGTACACCATGGCAGTGGAGAAGAAACTCCGTTCGTTACGGGTGCCGATGGGTGCATGGACGGAGAGGCTGAACCGGATCGGGTGGTGGCCTCGGGAGGATGAGGCGATCGGGCTCAGGAGGGCGCTGGCATCCAGTTGGGGCGTGCGGGAGAGCACGATGACGGGGGATGCCCACTCTGAATTCGTGAGAGTGGAGCCCGTCACCCCACTGCGACCCGGGGGTACAGCCCCACTGGAGAGGCCGGACCGCTTTTGGTACATCGACCACGTCCCGGTTCAGCTCAGGGGCATGATAAAGAGGTTCGTCATCCGGGACGGTGACGATGCAAGGTGGTGCAAGGAGGGTAGCGGTACTATCTTGGCAGGTCCCAGGAAGCGCATGAGCCTTAGGGTGTATGCCGGGTACATGTGCGGGGAGTGGACTTATCCGTCCCCTCTGGTCGACAGAGTCGGGCCGAGGTACGGCAGAGGTGTTAAGCAGTGGGCGGAAGCTCAAGTACTTTCGGCACTGAGTGTTAGAGATATCGGACTCGAGAAACTATCCAGGTATCTCCTCCGGATTGAAACAAACATGAGATTACGCCTCAACCAGATCGGCCGTTGGGCCGTCATGGCTCAGTAGACCCAGAGTAGGTGGGACGAGGAAACGATTGAAAGACGCATAGGGTGCCGTAACAGCTGGCACGAGGTAGGGTGGGCGTCCGCGGGAAGGCAACCCGTAGGTCCCCCCACAGGACCTTTATAAACTCCAAAATCCCCCCCTCCTGGGGGTACCTAGTGGACTACTGCGGGGGCACCGCAGTCATAGTTACTCCCGCCGTTTACCCGCGCTTAATTGAATTTCTTCACGTTGACATTCAGAGCACTGGGCAGAAATCACATTGCGTCATCACCCTTGAGGGCCATCGCAATGCTTTGTTTTAATTAGACAGTCGGATTCCCCTAGTCCGTGCCAGTTCTGAGCTAAGCGTTGAATGGCGGCCGAAGAGGCGAAAAGGACGGCCGGAGCCGTCACAAGAAGCCTCGCAGCAAGGAAGATCCATTGGCGGCCAAGGCACGGGACCGAGCTCGGATCCCGGGACGCGACACGAAGTCGCCAACCGTTCACCTCGCCC
Source organism: Megachile lagopoda (assembly GCA_036983795.1). NCBI lineage: Eukaryota > Metazoa > Arthropoda > Insecta > Hymenoptera > Megachilidae > Megachile > Megachile lagopoda. The sequence continues at coordinate 1,081 of JASVEB010000033.1, read as the reverse complement.
AGGCCCGGCACGTCAGCCAGGCCAACTTCCCGACCAAGCCCGACACGCCCCGCTCCTCAGAGCCAATCCTTATTCCGAAGTTACGGATCCAATTTGCCGACTTCCCTTACCTACATTAATCTATCGACTAGAGGCTCTTCACCTTGGAGACCTGCTGCGGATATGGGTACGAACCGGCGCGATACCTCCACGTGGCCCTCTCCTGGATTTTCAAGGTCCGAGGGGAAGATCCAGACACCGCCGCAACTGCGGTGCTCTTCGCGTTCCAAACCCTATCTCCCTGCTAGAGGTTTCCAGGGAACTCGAACGCTTATACAGAAAAGAAAACTCTTCCCAGATCTCCCGACGGCGTCTCCAGGTCATTTTGGGTTACCCCGACGAACACTCTTACGAGGGCCCGATTGGTATGCGGTTCCGCTGCCGGGTTCCGGAATAGGAACCGGATTCCCTTTCGCCCGATGGGTGTGTTTCTTCCCAAATCACGCAAAAAAAAAATAAACACAGACGCGTCTACGACGCAACGACGACACGACTTGCGTTCGACAGTTTATCAGATTTAACCAAGCAAAAAGCAAAAAAAAATCGCTTTCAGGCGTTCGACATCGTCGCAACACATCGAGAAGGATCCATCGATCCGATCCGCGACCATTTTTTTTCGGCGTTCGACAGTTTTGTGTTTTTGTAATTTATCATAAAAATGGTCATATCGTTCGAGCGGAGGATTAGGACACCAAAAACGACGGCGACGTAAAATATTACATTTAACTGCAATTTTTTCTTTGACATTTTTGCCTTTGCGCGCGTTCGTGCGTGCGAGCGTACATGTGTTTTTCATTTGCGTTCGACAAGCGTGAATTTTAGGACACCTCATCAACATTAGATTTCTCTTAAGGCTTAGGATCGACTGACTCGTGTGCAACGGCTGTTCACACGAAACCCTTCTCCACGTCAGTCCTCCAGGGCCTCGCTGGAGTATTTGCTTAGGCGCCTTAACTCTGCGTTTGGTTCATCCCACAGCGCGAGTTCTGCTTACTAAAATTGGCCCACTTGGCACTCTGATCCAAGTAGAATTTTATCAATT
>JASVEB010000032.1:0-67156 GCA_036983795.1 Megachile lagopoda | reverse complement strand
CTAATTATTTCTTGACCCCGTCTAATTTCCGCTTTCGTCTGAGCAGCCGGAAGGGCGAATACCCCGGACGAGTGCCTTGGCACTGGCGCCCGGAAACAAAATCGTCCGTGGTCGTGTACGTAGCTAACCGGAGGGCCACTTTCCCTGGTCGTCCTCCCCCGCAGGGAACTTATTCTTCGTTCCCCGGACCGTTACGTCACAACTTATACAGGGTGGGGTAATAACTATTAGTACCTTAAATATCTTCTAATCTAGAAGCTCCAGAGAAAAATGAGTGTAACCAAAATTGTACGGTATGAAGGAGTCTATTATATATAGCGATAATAATTTTTGTCCAGGTGGAAACGCTTCGGAGATATGTAGGTCATCACCGTTTTTTTAAATGGCACATCAATTGTGATGGAAAGTAATTTTAAGAAATTGTCGAACACTTTTCCTTGCCGTCTCTGGTTGTTCATATTACTTAATCTCTGAATTACGCTTGATTGCTCCATCTTATATACAAAATCGTGCTGTGTCATTTAATGTCGTTAGTAGTGATCATGCATGTAACAAGGGTAGCGTCAAGCCCTATTTTCAGTGATTTATATGACCGTTTGGGGATTTTTCAACTTATTCGTGAACAGAACTCCATCCTCATTTTATGCCAGAAGTCTTCAATGTGTTTCTACCTCTGCTACATTTTCATACCACGAGAAATAGAAAACTGCGGCGTTCAATTTCAAAGCAAACGTAAAACAGGGTGGTTATTTTTATTACATAGAAAAAAAGTTACAAATATTTGGTAATATGCAAATAAGATTCAGTAAGTCAGCACAAACAAAAATACTACTACGTTGTGGATACTTATTGACTCATGCTCGTATGTATATCAGAACTTTTCAACGGTGACTAAAATTAAAACATATAGGCTTATTTAACAATTAATTCTTCGTATTGTATTAATACGTCAATGATCCAATTCTAAATTCAAGTGGGTTAAACGTCTTTTCTGTTAAAATATTAAAATACCTCGTGATATTTTCGAAAAACAGGTACGGTTGTTCAGGATAGTATACAGTTTATGAACCACTGCTTATAATTCAAAGAAAAAAAGTTCTACTAGAATTCTACGTACAGTCTGTAATATAAGAGTGCATATGATATATTTACAAACAAAATACATCTTAACGTAGAGGCTTTGAAATTAAATTTTGAAATTAAATTTTGTAGAAATATTAATATTTCTATGAGATTTTTACTAGATTTTGACGTTTCTAAGTAACGAAAAATAAAAAGAGTTAATAGTCGGTGATTAGATTTTGAGTTGTACACATCGTAGAATTTAGTAAAACGTAATTAACAATAATAAAGTTTATAACATTTCACAGTTTAAAAGTGTAGAGTTGGAGTTTCAATTATTATAATCGTTTCAACTAATTTCATTTATAAAATTCCTATAGATATTCTATTCCATCTTTTAATTCTTAAAGATGTTATTTTTAACATTTAACTTTGGAAATTCGATTTCCGTGTTTTGAATCATTACAAACCTAAAATAACCATTTTTAATATTTTTTCAACAATTTATCTACAGACATGAGAATATTTATTTGGAATAATTTAAACTTTTGGTGTATATAATTTTTGCATATAGACAACACAGTATATTTTACTAAAAAATATGACAATATGTTTTACTACATAAGTGTTCAGGGTCTGCACTCTAAATTAATCTTTTTGTACATTATAAACACTTTTTTCCAGCTTTTGGATACAAATAATTACGAATTTTGGGAAAATTATCTTGGATGCAAATGATTTCATAATTTTTGAGTAAACTGTCTGGCGAAGGTAGCTTTTTTTACATAGTCGCCTAGGAAAAACAAGAATGCAAAGTTCGATTTGTTAAACGCAATTATATATATATATATATATTTCTGAATACACCATTCGATGTAGCTCGTTATTCTCCACAAAAATGTATTAGTCATTTCTGACAAAACATCATTACTTTGAATTTCTCCATTTATCGCTCCTACAAATAGCCTATTCAATCAGACTGAAGTAATTGTACCAAGATACTCTGGTGGAATATAAAATTTAAAAAACTAAGGCCACCAAGGTCAACATCAAAATGAACCGACATCAAATGACTACAAGTCTTAGAAACTATATAAAAAAACCTCGTGTGAGTTTCTAATTGTAAGAGAAATCTGTGGAAGAACTTCTGCAAGGAAGCCTATGTTGTACCTCTAGTTGCAGGTTGTGAAAGATTTTCATTATAAGCTTCCAATCAAAACTTTATGCTCTCAGTGTGTAACGTCCTTGGTACTAGCCTGGGGAGTTTACAGCGCTTCGTAAGGCAAAGAGCGGCTTTTACCTATTAAGCGACTCGTTCTTTTATTATAACTAACTCTACAAGGATGTGGGATTCGTGTGGTGTGCGGTTAAGGAGTAAAATCCACAGGTCAATACCTTTCAATAATTAAGGTTTATTCAATTAAGTAATAGAGAGAGAATATTACAGTTAACAATTACTGTGAAAAAATATAAAACGCATATGTATCTGATTATTTAGCAAAAGAACAAAACGGACTTTTATCGCGTAATGATTAAATAATGAATCTAATGAATCTAATTGAACAGAAACGCAACTCGCAAATTATTTGTCTCGGAATTCAGTATTACAATGAGTTTAATGTGCTTCTAAATTCGGAAGTTAACGTGTTCGTAGTCGACTACTATAACGCTACGCAAGATTCGCTGTTTTACAAAAGTTAATCGCAAATTGGTCAGAACAATATTCTTTAGTTAGTTCAGTTCAAAAATGATTTCAAGTTCAAGAATTTATATAAGATTAATTTTAATACGGAACAGTTACTCAGTATTTTGACTCTAAGACTACTGGTACATTCGCCCTTTTTGTCAGAACATGAATTGCCACCTAACCCAGATCGCTTAATTGGGGAGCCCGCTGTCGCTAGCTGCTAAAAAAACCCAACGATACTGGAATCAAATGAACAACCAAGTCCAACAGGGTTGCAAATAAAATGACTCTATACGTCGTGATTACTGAACCGCCACCCAAAACACACGGGCTTCAGAGACCAAGCCGCTCGACATGGGGAGCCTGCGATAGCTGGCTACTAAACTACCCAGAGCGAACTCCGAGAATCCGAACGCCAAGTTAGTAATTCGACAACAATATTTAATAGAGTGGCTGTAGAGCTCTCGTTTCGATGTCCCAGACTTTCCTGGGGCTGAGCATAGCACTCTCCAAACGGAGTTCCAGATACAAGACCGCTCAAATGGGGAGCCCGCGTTAGCTAGCTGCTAAAACAACCCAGCGATTAAGTATCCAAATGGCTGATATCCGCTGTCCAGTCAAGGCATAAGAATCTTTTTGGCTCTTACCAGCAAAAACTGTTCCGGTTATACTTCTCCTAGGAGGTCCAGCTTGTAGTACTTCGAAAATTGTTCTGTCCCCTATGGGTCTTCCGCTCGCTCTTTTATACCTCGAAAACGGCCAATTTGCCTTTCACCTTTCAAGGCCATGCAGGCTTACCCTAATTCCAAATGCGTATTATTTTTACATATTTTTTGATATTATCCTATTACGCTTTATTTAATAAAGAAAATATATTAATCTGGTTAACAAAAATACGCTTTATTTATCATCAATTAAGGTTTCACAAGCTAACTCGCTAAATCGTAGTTTTAATGAATTTTTATGTACGCAAATTAGCGGGATATTACGAGTATTTTAATAAGAGCATAATTAATCATATATAATACATAAAACAATAGCTAAAAATACATTTTGATTTGTAGAGAATAAATAATTAATAATAGAAACGTTTAAATGATAATTTATAATGATTTCTTCTCGATGTGTATCTGGCATCTCTTTCTATCTAACGCGCGCGCCATCGATCGGTGATCCAATTTAACAATGTTGCATGCATGATCTACCCGTGACTATTACCGCGCGAATTTTTATGGTGCGGTCGGTAACGAAAAATCGGTCGATAACGAAAAATAAAAATAAAATAATCAAAATAATCAGAATAATCAAAATACAATAAAGGAACAAAAATATACATCAAGATTCTTCACTGTTGATTTGCTTGGGATGTTACAAGTGATCCTATCGGTAAAATGATTTGCAGCCAGAGGGAAATTCTAGAACGCTTTACACAGACACACTTTTCAGGTATCCCATACAACTTCTCACGTGTCTCCAGCTTGCACATATCCGGGAATAAATAACGATATGAGTAATAAATTCAGTGGCTGAAAGACGACCAAGAAGTTTATTATAATGGAAAGACTATGATGGTTTGTTATTATACAACGTGTGTTCATAAAGTGCGGGGACTTCAGGGGATTTAATAGTACTTATAATTTATCGTCTTGAAAATCTTTCTGCACGTATGCATTCATAAAATTATCTTTCCCAAATTGCGAATGTTTTCTGATAAATAATTGCGAATTCCGCTTCTCTTCCTGCAGTTTTGTAATTGTGACCTCTGAGTATCGAAACGTTATCCTCTTAATGATCGTTCGAGGCGAGGAAAAAGAAAAAACTGGCGACTATTGTCATAGAAAGTAATTTGAAGCATCTCCACTGCTTCTGATGCTGTTTTTTTTAACACTCATCTTTAAGTATAACCAAAGACAGCTTATGATTAATTGCAACGAAGAATTACTAGATAACTATGCAACCGATTGTTACGAAACTTGGAATGCTTATTGGAATGTAATCGAAGATCATACGCTGAAAGTTTCATAATTCTCTGTTGCTCTTAATGTCTTGTTATACTAGAGGTCACAAACTTTGTGTACGAAACTTACAGTCTGTTCCACAAGAGTGTGGACGCGATATCTATAAAATTTGATACCCAATACAGCAAAGATATCGTCAGTCCAAACATACAATGTCTTCTCTAATACGCAATAGCCTTTCAATTCTCTTAGTATCACTTCTGTCACTGAGAAGTTCAAGTCGTTTAGAAATGAGTGCCGTATGCGGTAAACGATTCGAAGCAGTATTCTTGTGCCAACACCCAAAAGGGCCAAAAATGAGTGTTAGAAGTGCAGCAACATATCTGCACAAGTCTCGCGAATTTGTAAATAAGTGTATGCAACGTTATAAAGAGACAAATTGTGTCGAGGATCTCCCTGATCGAGGTTCGAAGCGAGCTACGAAACTTAATGCGGCGGGGTTTCGGAACTTTATGCGTCTTTACGTATAATTTGAATGCTCAGAAGATGATTAAACTGTACCAAAGGGGTTTCTTAGTATTGGTGAAACATTGGTTTAAAGGACCAGAGACCATTGGATACTTCAAAAGGACAACGACTCCAAACACCGAAACCGCCTTTGTACGGAATGGAAAGCAGCGAATGGTGTCAACGTGTTAGATTTTGGTCATCTCAATCCGCCGATGTCAATCCAATCGAAAATGTTTGGTCTCTCATGAAGTACAAACTCCGAGGAAAGCGTATTTTAAAATTGAAGACGCTAGTTTGCCGTATTTGAGAAATATGCAGATCTCTTCCTGTCTCATACGCTGCAAAGCTGGTTGAAAGTATGCCCAGGAATAATCGCTAATGGTAGTGATTGGACACATTATTAAGCAAATGCCTATTAGTTCTTTAAATGTACTTTCAACCTGTACAACCTTTTTACAGAAAAGATTTACTTCGAATAGGATCTTTCCAGTTATCTTATCAAAAGATTGACAAAATAAGGGAAAGAGTGATGGCTTCATTAAATATTTCAAGACAAGCAACCTAACATACTCCTTACTTAAAACGCTGGATAAATAATTAACTATAATAGATGTACTTTAGGATAACTCGGATTCGATAGCGTTTTTAGTTATCGACACTATTTTTGATAATATTCCCATGAATATTGCACAATAAGCAGCGATCGGTTCTTAAATAGAGGACACGATTAGATAGGTCGATAATATGATGCAATGAAGAATCATTAGAGTAAGCTCAGGTGTGACCGAGACTATAGCCATCAGGGCACGATTGTACAGGGTCGTTCTATCATTTCTTTTGTAAACCTTATGGGTGGCCTAATACGCAATTTTGGTGCAGCAAACTTTATCATCTTGACAGTGGTATGTTAATTACTCTACAATGTTATGCCTATGACCCGATAGGATTATGTCGATGATTTTACACTGTATGACAGTGTTATGTCAATGACAATGTTATAGTAATGACTTTAGACTATCAGTTAAAAACAAATTCCTACGTGTACTGCTGAAGCGAATGCAAGTAGTCTTGCTCATACAAATGTGATGGCCCTCCTCCTGTATGCTGTCAGTGAATGGAAGCAAAACGGATATGGTTCTTTTCATAAGAAAAAGGTTCTTCAAATTTAACGATTTTTTAAAATAATCGTACATATTTAAATATAGGGGAATTAAAATTTGGGTAATTATGTCCAATAGGGAACTCTGCCCTTGTCCTGTAATGATCTTGTCCTTGATATGTTATCAAGGACATGTCCTCGAGGAACTGTTTCTAATAACATAAACATCGTTCATAGCTTGTTAACAAGTTATTAACAAAAAAGTGTAAGTAAAATACAAATGAAATTTAAAGCCAGGCCGAAAAGTTAGTTTGGGGACAAGAATGGAGCTCCGCCAACGGCAGGTATATAACTAAAGAATTTAAGCAAGGGAAAGAAAAGGATAAAATAACAGAACTCTTTATCTGCCCTTGTTGAGTTTTATATAAAATCTATGCTATAACGTTTTGTTTAGATTTTTTTAATAAGCAACGAGCGACGGTTAAAACTTTGTGTATGTTACTCAGAGATATGTCCTTGAAAACATATGTCAAGGTCAAGGTAATTGGGCGGTTCCTTATTTGGCATTTTTACCAAAACATGGAATACTTGACACATAGAGCTCTACAGGGGAAAATATACTAAAAAATCTTATTTGTAGTATGCCAAATCGAAATTTCAATATAATTCGACATAAAATACAGTAAAACAGTTTTGCATAAACGACTGACGTATTTATGGAACGCATGAAAATTAGTTTTTGTGAAAACCAGCTAAATATTTACATTAATACATGAAATGCTTTTTATATAATTTGTTCTTTATTCATTGCTACTATTTGAAAAATACTAGCCATTGTTTTCAGCTGAAAAAACTCAGATAAATAAAAGCAAAATGTATATTTATGCAATATACCGTATCGATAATGAAATTTACACGAACTGTTTCAAAAGTTACATAGAACTCAATGCTGAAGTCTGTAGACATAAGAGTGTTAATCACAGTAAAGAATTCGTATGCAAGTATAATTTATTTTGAGTTTGAATTAGATTACAGGCAAATTTCTATCAGCCAAAATTAATTTTATCATTTAAAATTAAATTTAATTAAAATTAATTTATTCTCTATAAAACCAAAACAAGAGCGCCAGTGAATTATAAATTTTTGTATCATATCCGATGAATCAAATAAATCTTAACAAATCCAAACCACAAATCATATAAAGACAACAGTCTACCCACGTACCTCTACAAATCATACAATAATACCATAGAAACTAGGAACGGTCGAAGGGAAAAGAAGGCAGGACGTAGTAGTAAAAGTAGTAAATCAAGATAAACAGGGTGTTTCACGAGAAATAAGTATTTTACGAAATGACAATATGGACTGTTTCAAAATGTTCCTATGAACATAAATCACAAACGGTTTTACAAAAAAAAAAAGATTTATTGACTACATTTCTTTAACCCATTAATAGTGTATCCCGTGACAGTCACGGACAGGTGTTCAAACTTTTTAGTCGACCAAAGATATAAGTCTATGGTTAGATTCTTTGCGTCCTCTGTTTTCTAAGATTATTCTAACTGAAGAATGAACCTAGATATTTCTTTACTTCAGATCTTTATTTATTTCTTTATCCAGATTATTGAAGTACTAAATATTTTTTGGACCAGAATTCGTAATTTTACCACGCTGCGAAAAGGTTAATGTATAAATCGTACAAAAACGTATTAATAATTTACAACAATTTCAAAAAGATACTCAAATATCCTGATATAAAATAGCTACGCCAACTTGAATACATTTTTTAACTTTCCTCGCAATAGTGTGTTTATAGATCTGAAATCGTCTTTGCATTCTTCTATAAGGAAAACACAATTCATGATGCGAATTGACTAGTTCATATTATATATTCATATTAGCGTGTTTACTCCTACTTTGTAAACTTTGCTTTTCATTCAGCTCGGCAAACAGAAATATAAAGAAAGTAAACTCTGAGGATTTCTGTACTTCAAACATCTATATACAACATATTTTGATAATGGGAAAAATATTTATAAAATTTTGACACCAAATAGTTCATACGGTCACTAAAGTATTCACTGTACTTCTTGAGACACCGTGTATAAATCGAAAAACAGTGTCAGCAGAATAAAGGAAACAAGATTTAATATACGGAATAAGGATATTTATAGGAATACGTAAATACTTGATAAGGAAAGGAGGAAAGTATGGTCAGAAGATGATTGCTGATCCGAAGATTATTGCAGATGCGAAGAACTGAACAGAAAGTACCAGGATAATGCACAGACGAAAATATGCTGTGCAAAATGGAAAGGGAACACTGCAGCACATGGTGATAAGACGTAGGGAGATAGAAAAAGCAGGGAAGTGTAAAAAGATTGTTCGATGGATCGAGAGAAGATGAAACATGAGTAAGGGTGGTAGAAAAAAAGGAAGCGCAAGACAAAAGAAGAACGTATGATGAATATGCTAAATGTAGGAGAAGAACAGTAAACAGAGTCAAAAGTCAAGGGGAAACAGGACGGGCACCTCAGAAAGAGACAGATAAGCAAAAATCGAGGAAGACATACAGTCGGTGTGGAAAGTATTCGTACAGCGACCAATTTTAAATAAAATGTTGTGCGTAAATGTCAGTTACAAATTTTAAGGGGAAAAAATGATGAATAAATATTCTTGGGTGTTTGTAGAAAAGATTCCGTGAAAACTAAATTTTATTTTCTTCAAGATTAACAAAAATATACAATAAGAACAGTTGAATGTAAGAAATCGTCGCACAGAAAGTATTCGTACAGTTATGAATTATGAAAAATAAACTATAAAAGAACAATATATTTTTTATATTTTAATAATTTGTAGGATTGCCTTTGGATTTTATAATAGCATTAAGTCTTCTTGGCATAGAATTTACTAAGTTGGATGTTACAGCCGGTTCTATCTTATTCCACTCCTCTAACAAAGCGATTTTTAAACTTTCTTTTGATGAAATGTTATGGTTACGTATTCTTTTCTCGAGATAATCCCATAGATGTTCTATGGGATTGATATCTGGTGATTGAGGCGGCGTTTGTAAATATTTTGGTGTGTTGTATAATACCCATTGCCTTGTATTATATGCAGAATGCTTTGGATCATTGTCGTGGGTGAATATAAAATTGTTTTTAAGACCCATTTTATTTGCACTAGCATGGAGATGTTCTTTTAAAATATCAATATAAACTGTATGGTTCATAATACCGTCAATAAAATGTAGAGATCCCACTCCATTTGCACTCATACAACCCCAGACTAATACAGATCCTCCTCCATGTTTTACCGTCGGTTGCAAATTTTCTTTTCTGAATTGTGTATTTTTCTTCCTCCACACTGTAAATCTTTTTTTAGAGCTAAATATTTCGAATTTGCTTTCGTCAGTAAAAATTACTTTATTCCAATATTCGATTGGTGTATTAATGTGTTGCTTCGCGAATTCTAATCTTTTCTTACGGTTAGTTTCGTTTACAAAATACTTTTTTCGTGCTATTCGACCATGATATTCGCTACTTCTTAAATAGTCACGCACAGTACTAGCTGACACATCTATGCCAGTGTTGTTTTTAAGTTCCGTTGCAATTTGTTCGGCAGTTATACGTGGATTTTGTTTCACTTTACGAATAATTAGTCGTCGATCATACTCATTTATCTTACGCGGACGCCCACTTCTTCTTTTATTTGAAACAGTTTTTCGTTCTCCGAATCTATCAATTATACTTTGAATGGTAGATCTTGCTCTATTCACTATGGAAGAAATTTCACTAAGTGATTTACATTGATTGTGTAATCGAATAATAATTTTTCGCTCTTCTTCCGTCGTTTCGCAACTTTTACAACCCATATTGAAGTATATTATAAATAATTTCCAACTTGTTTCTATTAGTACTCTGTACAAACTAATAACTTTTGTTTTTATTCGCCACATTCCGAAGGTCATGTTATGTTTACATCTTAAGTAAGCAAAGAAGTGGAGGTGTACGAATACTTTCTGTGCGTCTATTTCTTACATTCAACTGTTCTTATTGTATATTTTTGTTAATCCTGAAGAAATTAAAATTTAGTTTTCACGAAATCTTTTCTACAAATACCCAAGAATATTTGTTCATCATTTTTTCCCCTTAAAATTTGTAACTGACATTTTCGCACAACATTTTATTTAAAATTGGTCGCTGTACGAATACTTTCCATACCGACTGTACAGTCTGTCCCAAAAATAATAGGTCACCGCTATTGTCTCAAATATATTTTGCATTGTAAGTAAAACACAATAAACAAAACAAGTGGTATTATGTTGTGTCACGTTATAATTTGTACTTAACAAAAATACAAAAATTATTTAATCGCGTGCCTGTAATTGTTTATACAGGGCATTTTATTTAAGTGTGACCATCAAATATCTTTATTCGCTCTGAAAACACAAAAATAGTTTCATATTTGTCATGTTTATTATATATTTTCTTTAACATAGGATTTATGGATCTCATCGAAATGGCGGATCTTTGATTTCAAATTTTAAATTACAGAGTTTATTAAAGAACTTTTATTAGTTAACCTTTTATGGGATAAAGAAATATAAACTAGTTTCTGCATCATTACATACTTTTTTTTTATTTTTCTATTGTAGTTTCAATTTAACATTAGGTTTACGGACGTTCGATGGACACTTATATTTAAATTTGAACTCGAGTAGAAATATAAATAAATTGGGGATGATATGTGAACTGCCTAAGACATTTATTCGTTAGCTTGGCGAAAGTTGATATACATTTTTAGAAAAATTTCTTAATAAGTTTTGTCATTTAAAATAAAAGATCTATGATCCGTCAGTTTGACAGGTTCTGTAAATCTAGTGTTAAAAATAAATGGTCTTCAAATTTATGTTCATAAATGATGTATTGGTGACAAAACTATGTTGTCCCATTTACAAAAACTTCGATGTAGTCTTTGTTCTTGAAGTCTCGTAAAAAGTGACCTTGACAAAAATTTTGTAACCATCATAAAATTTGCTGCTTTGAACAAAATGATGTTTGCCCTATGTAAGGATACCTAAAAACTTCACACAGAAATACTGTCTCCATTGATTTTATTAAAAACTCCATGTTCCGTTTTACTCTCTTCATCTTCGTTTTTTTAGAATCGCCAACAATATGTTCTGTCCTCGGGCTTTCCCGAACGTTTTAACAGGACCGTATCCCTATTTCGCAATTTATAAGAAAACAAACCCGCCGTTAGTGCGGGCCTGGAAAGCATCGCCGGCCGAGAGAATGAAAATGACCAGATCTCGCGCGAACACGGTCCCAAATCCTTATTGTGGACCCCTGATTTATGATGGTCCTAAAGCGACTCTGGCCATCGTCACTGCAATCTGTTTGTACGCTCTTACACCTATGACATTTTTCAGTATCATAAATAATCAGGATATTCAAAATGCTCGGGTTAGGTGGAACACCCTGTATGGAACATTAAAATCTAGCATAGTTATATAATATTAAAATCGGTAATGGTAATGTAAATAATTTGTACTTGGCCTTTGTAGCAATTAATAGAAATATCGAGTCCCCCATTCATAAAATGTTAATTTACAAAACTGTAAATATAATAGTGAATATATCGAATGGGCGACGATTTAAAATTTCACAAACTGATGGAATAGTAGAAAATTAAAGTTATTAAATTATTATAAATACGAAATGAATGGAAAGAACTTGTGTTTTATATGCGAAAGATAAAACAGAAATTTTTAACTACTATTTAAAATTATGCTCTCTAATTATAAGTACTTTCAAGTTGCGAACGTACAGCTGGCAAATTGTAGCGGGCATCTTTGTATATCCATCGGGAAGTTCTCAAGGTTCATCGGGCATCCTGCTTTGATTGTAAGCCTGTAATTATACATTTGCATGATCATTAGAAAGGTCAAACCAAATAGGAACAATGTAATCAAACATCCTAGTATTAGGGTACAATTTCAAAAATATCAATAAAATGTCAGAAATTTCCGATTTCTTTCTAAAATATCAATCTTACTTTAATATGAAGAATATATCGTACATTATAAGTTCATGTTCAGCTTGTTGATTGCTACAAATAGTAGTAGAGAAGAATTAAAAGTAACGGCGCCATGAAAGTAGCATGCCTTCACGTTTCTCTCATAAATATTTACAGAACATTTATTTCATATAGTTACATGTTTACAGTGTTTTTTGAATCAAGATTAACGTTAAATATTAATAACGCAAGTGTAGAATATGTACTCCAATTATGGAGGTTTTAAGTGAGTTAAAACAATCATATATCAATTAAAAAGTAATGTTACGTTAGTCCTAAAATCAGTATTATTGCTCTTAAACAATTTCTTTTTTAAATAAAAGAAATTCGAAACTTTTAAGTAAAAAAAATTAATTCTGCACAATGTATTTAATATAACAAAAACTGCATTTCGTTCCTTCTAATTTTAGAACTTGACTACGTTTAGGTGTCTTTAACCTCGTAGGCACAACACGCCACTATAGTGGCTTTCGCGGATACCATCTTTCTGTACGATGGTCCACTATAGTGGCTTTCGTGAATATCATCGTAGATTACATAGCGTGAGGGGTCCTTAATCAAAGGAGGACTCCACTTTACCGACTAATGTTAAACGGGTAAAAAGAATCACTCGTTTATTTAACGTGAAAGAGTTTCAAAAGTTTATTAACAATGTCTGTTTAACAATTTGTTATATTAGTCTTTATATTAATCTTTAAGATTCACTATAGTACACTGATTAATAATACAAAAATAGTTCGCGAGTAAATACAATGTTATAGCGTTGCGACACGTCTGTACAAAAGAGCGTTTTCCGGGAAAGTGAACTTTCTTTCCCAAAGGAAATCTCCTTCCAAGAAAAAACGGAAAAATTTTAGGCGGGAGAAAAATGCACACTTCGGCGGGACGGTTGAGCGGAAGAAGGTGTCGCCACAAGCGTCACTACAGTGGCTCACTCTAGTGGCTCACTCGCTCAATGTTTCAATCGAATGATCGTTTTCATATGTTTTGATTTGCACTTTTTTTGCCTTCATCACGTTTTATAAGAGTATTAACAAATCCCACAAAAGTACATTACATGTAAATAAAAGGTAACGCCAAGAAGTTTAAGCACTTTGGGCGGAGCACCTCTCTGCACTAATACACGATGCATATTTTTGTTAGATTTTAAAACAAAATTTACTGGATGTTGTTGAGAATATGCTGGTACGAGAATGTGATGTTGTTTTCCAACACGATAACGCCCTCAGAAGCGCCCCCAAAATTGTTGTATATTCTGCAAAAAGCGTCAAAAATTGGCACGAGGCTCAAGTATTTCAAACGATGGTGTGACTTGCTCAAAGCCCATACTTAAAACCTATCGAAAATGTCTGTGCATATTTAAAAATGAAACTAGCGAATGAGTACAGCGCTCCACCAGCAACAATAAATGATTTGTGGCAAAGAGTGCAGTAACGGTGGTATTCTATTACTCCAGAATACTGCGAAAATATAATTTCAAGTATAAAGGCCAAAGGCTCGTGGACAAAATATTAAATGTATAAAAATATGAAAAGTTGCTTTGAAAATGAATTGTGGTGCAAAACCGATTACGCGAAAAAAATGCGTTTTTATCAAAATAATAATAATATCATGATTGTTTAAGTTTTTTTGAAAACCTAACATGTTGTACTTAATACTACATATTTTGTTTTATGTTATTCTATATGCAAACATTAAATAAAAATTAATTTTTGTAAAAATATCGTATGTGTGTTAACTTTTGCTGCTCACTGTAGCTTGAAAGAAGTATCGGGCACGAAGAACGATCACGTGATAACTGAAAACAAAATGAACAGACTGGAATTAGAAAAAATCCTACGTAATTCCCAACGCTTCAATTTCGAGTGAGAACTACTATCAGAAAAACAAATAAATCAGCAGTTTATAAACATACAGCGATGGAACATTTTGATTACTTTTACCTTTGCCATGTCACTATTCTTGAGATATTTCAACGGTTTTAGTGTCAACCGGAAAAAATGTACCTAAACGAAGAGTACTAAATAGATTTGATTACAGAAGAAATCATAAAAAAAAATATGTAAGAATAATGTTTACAAAATTCAAAACGGAACATATTAACCCTTATCGGTCGTAAGTCACCTCTCACGTGACAACAGTACTTTGTCGCTGCGGTCGCGCGGCACATGGGAGGTAACGACGAGTGAACCTGTCAAAATTCGAGCTCTGTGAAATGCGGGCACGATTGACTTGTGAGTTAACTCTTTAGGGCTAGGTGGGTTAAAAACTGTCCCACCTTTTACTTAGCTTTTGATGCATAATGGGATATATTTTAACCCACCTCGAAAAGTCTAAGTTATTCATAGTCATACAGTTTAGTAGTTTATTTAAAGTTTTTTATTATGTTGACAATGCCCTATGCACCAACGATAAATGCCTACATAAGTAAAAAAAAAGTTTATGCGAATCAAAACGCGCCTGAAAGTTGTGTGTGCTGCTGTTATCAAGATTGCCGCATTGTGTTCTAGTAAATTGCGTCGTTCACAATGGTATGTATTTTATCTTTTCTTAAAATTTATTATGAGTGAATAAATTGTTTTATAATAAAAAAAACATACTATTTGATGTTTTTTTACTAATTTGGATGCTATAAAATGGTGGGATTGTGTGTGTCCCACCATGCAAGTTATAAAAAAAAAAAAAATAATAAAATTAATTATTATAAATTCTTTTAGATTATTTTTTTTTTTATTTAAACTTATTGAAATGTTATTATTTTTTTTTATTTTTAGTAATGATTTATGTTAAATAATCGAAATGAATGTATATTTCAACATTTTTATAATAAAAAAAAAATTCTGTGCAACTAGGGTTTTTATTTACTTTAAAAACGTGTACCTCAAAGAATTAAGAGCATCAACAACGGAGCTGATATCTCCACTAATATATCACTGCCTTTTGTACTCAATTTTTAATATATTCAGCCCAAAAATGAATAAAGAAAATTGTAGAAATTTCAATAGTGATGATAGCAGTGAAACCATTCCTTCATGTCGGAGATTGTTTAAAAAAATATCATACGTTAAGAAAATAAATAATTTCTAACAAAAATGTTATTCTTATAATACTGAAGATTTTTCGCGTATGTACCGAAACCAGCTACAACCTAGTTAGAATCACGTATGAAAAGCTAGCGACCAATAAGAGTTAAGAAATAGAGAATAAATGAATACCAATTGTATTTTGTAAGTGTTTCTAATGACGATACATCGTTGTTCAAGACTAAAAGTGTTAACAAAAAAATTATCAAGTGACAATATTAATGGATGCCATGATATTTACCGCGTTTCGTCAGAAGTAAAAAAATAAGAAAGAGAAAGGCCTAGAAAGAAAAGGAAGAAAGAACGAGAAAGAAAAAAATTATATTACAACATATTACTAAATCCTAATCGAAATATTTAAAAACAACCGGATTAGCTGTGTAAAAACGGTCGGCTATGAAATATAATAAAAGATTCTCTGATATCTGATATGAAAATCAGCAGGCTGGCAAAGAATAGTTGACAAGATTTTTTAAAACATCAGTCTCTATCGATTCAATTTCCTCAAAAGATAGGCTTAGCTCGTACTAAGGTTATTATTCTGATTTATGATTTTTTTCTGTTTTGAGAAATAAATTTGCTGTCTGAAAAAAGTTTCTGCTTTAAGTTGATCAAGTTAATTTTTGCAATTTCATTATATGGTGGCAAGGTTATAATATTTTAAAAGTGAGGTGGCAGCATATTATTTTTCATCACTTTATGGTGTCCATAATTTTATTTGGAACGTCAAGGGATACTTTTACATACATATTTTGATATGAATGTAATAAGTTGCAAAACTTATAAATATGCTCATTTTTTAATCACAACTGTAATAGATAGGTGGAATTTGATGTAATGGTCCAGTAGAGTAACGAACCAAGTCAAACTGATCAACATTGGAAGAAAGACAGAGATTAGAAGAGAGATTGCTAAAAGTACGCAGTTTTTTATAAATTTGAACTGGAAATGTCAAGAAGTTGACAACACTGTGAGGGGAACTCTTAAAGCGTTACGCTCATTTATGAAATTTTGCATCTTATACAGAACATCCAACTGAACATTTGTATGCACGGACGGCTAACTGTTTAAAATATATTAACAATTAAAGGTAACTACCATATAAATTTTGAAGTACAACACATTGACATATAAATCATTAACTGCACGTTTGACTGCAAATCAGATATTCCGTGTATACTGTTGAGAACTTGAAGCTAATATTAATATCATACGTGCTGTTACGCGGAGCGCTGATGTCACTCTTCTAAATGTATATCTTGTATTTCCTTTATCACAGCAAGCAAGAAAAATATCGTGATGTTACATTCCTGCGAAAATTCCCGCCATTTCCATAGCATTAAGGAAAGTACTAATAAAGGACAGTGAATTTCCTTTTTCTTCAGATAAAAATGTCAACGGCCAGGTGATTGCAGTGTGACTTAAGCAGAGATTCATTTATTCTCTTTTTTCGTTCAGATCGATTCTGAGCTGTGAGCACACTCTCCATTTGCGATCAAGCTCACTGATACCCTTATTATACAGGGTGTGGCTGGACGGGTGGTACAACCGAGCAGGAGGTGATACTGCATGTAAAAATAAATTGGAAAAAAAGAATTACATTTTTTCGTTTATCGCTTCATTATCGAGAGAATGAAGTTCGAAAATTCTATCCAGTACGCGTACACTATACCATCTTTAGGTTTACATATGTATTATGTAGGAGTAGAATTAGTTTTTAAAATTATCGCGGTCATTAATCGATTGTGAAACAGCTGTTAGCCGTCAGCTGTTTCTTTTCTGTTTCTTTTCGTGCGTTTATAGTTATCAATGAAATTACATGTTCTGTACGTAAAAAAACAATGAATGACCTGAGTGAGAGAGAGAGTAATAGGAAATGAGTGCGATAGATTGTGTGCATGAATGAATGTATGCGTAACATATGAAATGATATAAATAGAACGGAGCAGGACAGAGGATGGCTTTTGTTTTGTGAAATCTACGATAGAAAAGACGTGATAAAACATTTTCTGTAATTTCCGATAAATACAAACGTTTGTGTTATTTGCAAATCGCTTTATTTTCTAAATCCCACAATTATAAATAAGAAATGTTAATGTTAATGTTAATATTATTTATTGCGACCAATAGTTCTGGTACTGCTATTATGATGGACAAGTTTTAGTATACTTATCGTAGGATTATTGGCAACGGTATTAAGAACTTCTGTTTCTAAATTTAGGGATCTTCTACTGCCACCAGATTTATGGTAATTGTGAAAAAACCACACTCAATTAATCTTTGTTCTGCCCTGTGCATCACTCTCCTGCCCGGGTAGCGACGATTTGGAAATTGTTGCCTACAATATTCAGCTCCTGCTGTTGCATTTCCATGACAAGCTACTAAAGCTTTTATTATATCGACATATTCGCGGTTGCTATAAGTAGACATTGTCACAGCTTTCCTGATCGAAACAGAATAAAACTAGAAGAAAGTCGTATGGTTGAAGAAAAGATGTAAACATTAGAAACGTCAATATTAGAATGCAAATGGAAACTTGTAGCGAACAATGACTTGGAGAGACAGTCCAGTGCACGCGTACTGGACAGAATTTTCAAATCCGATTTGCTCGAAAACGAAGCGTTAAACGAAAAAATGTTATTCCTTTTTTTTCGACTTATTTTTACATAGAGAAGAACCCCCTGCTCGGTTGTGACCACCTGTCCGGCCACTCCCTGTATGTTGTTTGTATATTTTTATTTTTATATTACGTTATAAGTATATGTTATTATTTTTCTAGTAACTTTTGGTGTGAATATATTTTCAATATAATGGTTCAATCCAAATTTTTATGAATCTGTGTAATATATTTTATTCTATTTCGAAATAATGTGTTTATTTTTTTCTTTATTAAAATAAATTTTTAAGCAAATATGAAGTAACGTGAAAATTATATACACATGTATAGACTATGTTTTTGTGTCCGCATCTTATTGATATGTATACGTGTTAGTAGCGATACCAGCGCTTCAATTGATCCCTATAATGGTAAGATATAGGTATCAGTAATTAATCAGTTTTTAGACCCCAGTTAAATATAATTGAATAATTAATGAAGATTAAGAGATATAAATGGAATGTATAAGGTAAGTGAACATAAACATACAATGTTACAACGAAGATATTATATCTGTGCCTCTACATTAAAAGATTAAATATACACACCAAAATTATTAGTTAAAAACTACTGTGCATACTAAGTTTGTAATATTTAATATAATTAATGCGATTTGATAGTTATTTAATTACTGATTACTGTGACTGGACTCATACCACGTTCAAGAAAAACTTTCTTGCAAGAATAGATTACGATTAAACTTCTTTAGACTAATTTATGATGATATTGGTATACTTACAATGACATTGTACACCATAGACTATGTTATTATAAATATGAAAGAAGGCATCTACGCAAAACCAAAACTATTATTAACTTGTATTTTCCAAAATTAGATTTATACCACTTTAGAAAAACATCTCATATGTACATAATTCTCCCAATTTCTCTCACAGGTTAGATCCGTTTAAATAGATATTCTATCCAACTATTCAATACCTCCTCAATACCCCATCCTTAACTCCGATTCATACTGTCAATATTCAGCCCTACATCATCCTCAACCTTATCCTCTATGTTATTTTTGAACTCCGTCCTTACAAATTCCAACTCCCTCCATCACTCTTCCAAACATACGAGGGGAAGTCAAAAAGTAAAGGGACATTTGAGAAAAGGGGCATTTATTCTAATGATAGAAATGTGAAACATACCTTATTTTTGTACATAACCTCCCTGGACTTCAATGCACTTTTCCCAACGTTTCACAAGTTTTTTGATTCCGTCGGAAAAAAAATTTTTCAGTTGCATCTGGAACCAATTAAATCCCTTTACTTTTTGACTTCCCCTCGTATATATCCCTGCATTTTTCAAAACACCAGTCAGTCAGATTTTCTATCTCAGAGCGAACTCTCGCACGTTTACACGACAAAATATCAATCAGTCTTAATGTACGCGTTAAATAAAGACTAGCCTAAAATTCCGCTTGGAATCAAAGGTTAATACAATAACCCTGATCCCTACGGAATACAACAATTTTGTAAAATCCTATTTTTGTTACGTCATGATATTTCGACTCAACAAAAGCAAAAGAAAAAAAGACGAAAGAAAGGCAAACAGAATTCGATAGCAACGGGAACGAACAACCCTAATCGTGACTGTGCAGCACGTAGCGAAAATCGAAGATCAATCATTTTTCGGCGATAAATAAAGATTTATTTAATTCTAAATTAGCCAACACATTGATTACGTTGAAAATCCTACTTCATTCTATATACTTTTCGCGAAAAATCGTAAGATATGTATTGAAAGTTTGTAGATGCCACAAAAATTAGCTGAATTGTATCGTTAATTTAATAGCTAACATATGTTAATTCGTATCAATCACGTACAAAAATCTATTTTACTTACTTTAATTCAAATTTTGTTCTGGTTAAACAAAAGTAACAAATCGAGTGCATTTTAATTGCTTTTTTATTGTATATTTTCAAGATGTAAAATCTTAAAATTTGTAATGTATTAAAGTTTTATTGATAGTTATATAAGAAATGTCATACGTCACCTTATAATATTGACAACATACTAAATATGTATTTTGTCAGAGACGTTATTCTGAACAACATTTCCCTTTATTACATAATTGCTGCTCAGCTTTAACTCCTTGATGTACTGACGAGTCTCTAACTTGTGACGCACTCACAGTTCACATATGATAAATCTTATTTGAATTTTTAATACACTTCAATTTCAAGTGTAAGTCCAATTACAATTTGCATTGTCAATGTTGTAGCTGTGAATAGTTTTGACTGACGTATCTGACAAATCGCATTGTAAGGTGTTAATTTCAGAGATATTCGCAAAAATATTTTCATCGTGGTAATTATTTACAAAAGGGCACACACTTTATCGACTTCGATAACTTTGAAATATAATGTCAACGTTATTCGATGATTGTTAAACATGCTGTCAACGTTAATATTCTGTATAATTCTGCTTACGTATGTAACCACATCTAGCACGTTGACTGCCAAACTGAAGCAATTGAAAATTGTATCAGGTAGTATTTTCATTTTTAACAAGTCTTACATAGTATTTTCACGATATCTTATTATATTTATTTTCGGTAGCTTCAAAAAATTAATACGAGTATTTTCAATTAGGTAACTGAATAAATTTTTAATAATATAGATGTTAGATCTGTATAGAAATTTAAGTGTCACCCATATATGACATGGCAGTCAAAGACCTTAGTTTCTAAAATATACGTAAAATGCATCAGTTTTTACAATACACAATATAATTTACAATAATGCATATTTTATTACTATGTACTCGCTATACCATCGGTTATTTTATATTTAAATGATATAATTTATCTAATATAATATACTCAAGTAGGCTATATTTTAAATTTAACATATATTTATACGTCGTTTTTATTCAACCATGTCACTTATACTAGTATATTGTATATATGAGAGTAGAAAATGTCATGTAGTGTATTATACCAGGGATGTTTTTTAAACAAAAGCAATCTGATATCATTGTGAATATACTGAGTATCTTAGTTTTTTTATGGTCAAATTTGAAACGCATGTTATAGACAAACATAAGAAAAAGATGTTATATCAATATAGGAGTTTTAAACATTATTAAAAAGTTGTATCAATGATATCGATGATATCAATCAACAAAGCATTTCGAATTATTGTTAGAACTTTTTAGTAAAGAATTTGAAACTTTATGTTGCCATAACATTCTTGTTTTACTTTTATGCATACAGTATGTTAATAAATTTGGAGGGTAAAATAAAATAAAACTGCAATGTGGTGAAGTATACTGGCACACTCTGTACAGTAGTAGAACATATCAACCGAAATGTAAGTTTAATTAAAGATTTTGCGAATATCTCTGTAATTAAAGACGAGAGTCGGTTTAATGTATAAGAACATTTTCTGCAAAAAATAGCATAGTCGAAAAATTCTCAATAATTAATAATCTTTAATTCTCGACATCTTTCTATGTTAGAAAAGAAAAATTTCAAATGGCAAAAATATCAGAAACTATATCAACATGAATTTTTTAATACATCTAGGCCAGTATCAATATATCATACTCGTAAATACTGATATCGGTTCTTGCACCAAGCTACAAAATATATTAAAGAAAGTTTTTCAATACGTCTAAACGAAAGTTTTGTACGTTTAAGATATTTCACGAACCAACTGTCAAAAATCTATGCACTTTTCTACTTTGTTCAGAAGAATTTTTTATGAAGGTTTCATTTTAAAGCACAAATCAATCACTACACTGTGATCATGAGAACTGGTAATGTGAGAGGCAAAAATACAAAGATACACTCAGTAAAATATATTTTTAGAACTATTTAATAATAAACAAGTTTTTGTTTTGTGACTATAAAAGAACATATAAATAAAAATATGACTATAAATAAACATCGGCAGTTTAATAATTAGCTTTAGTAACAAATTTGACGCAGTATTTAATTTAATGGAGAAAACACTATATGTATATTGATGAGTTATGTTGAATATCAAAGATACTATTCGACAAATACAGTGAAAACCGCGAAATACTATCTACACGAAGCACCGTATTTCACAATTCATGTTCATGGTAACTGTCCATCGTACTAAAAAGAACAATGGCTAAGCCAGGGCTTTACTGCTGTCATCGTCGGTTGAACTCCAAAATTTTCGCTCTAACGATGTTAAACAATATTTTCCAACAATACGATTCCATCTGCGTCCGTAACATATTGTAGAAGAGAATTAGATAGACTATGCTTAGTGAAGCAGCGTAACGCGATGCAAATATTTTAGAGATTTCAAGACATATTTGCATTTAACGAATATCCACTGTTATTATAACTGTGTATAGCATGTCAGAAATTTGATACGGTGCTATTTAACACCTTTAATTACATCATTTGTGGTCACTTCAAATCACAAATGGTTAGTAACGTTAACTCACAAGGGAACATATGGAACCGGAAGACACCAATTTCAATGAAACTTATGTGAAAGATAGTTCTCAAGAAAATATTTGACATATATTTTTTATGTCGGCCATCGTTCACATTAAAGGGGTGATAATAGCCCTCAAAGTTAAGGGCTGAAATTATATTTTTGGGAATATCTCAGGAATTAAAGGAGATAATTGGAAGCTCTTTTTTTAAATTGTGGACCTATGAATAAAGAATTTTTCTGCATAAAAATTTGTAATAAAGTTTATTTGTTTTAATAATATTTTGAAAATTTATAGTTTTTTTTAAATTTTTTTTACTAAATGTTGAACTATTTTTTTGCAACGTTGTGTACGGAAACTATGGACTAAAATAGAGAATACATGTTTTTGAAATTTGTTGTTGTCGGCAATGTTTATTAGATATATAATTTGAAATCATCTCCTCTGAAAAGGGACAATCAGCATTTTTATTAAAAATATCATAATTTTTACAATCTTTTACAATATTCTGGGCATTATATACCTCTTCATATGCCGTTAATTGATTTCTCAATAATTATTGTAAGCATCTCAAGTATGAGCGTGACGCGGTTGTAATCACCGCCGCAAGGAACATAGGATTTTATGGCCAATATAACAATATTTTTTAATAAAAAAATAATTTAATTTAATTTTTTTTTCTTAATTTCTTAAAAATCTCAAAGTTTCCAAAAGTTCTAAATATTATATTTGGACTGAAGACTTTACGGCCATAAAAGTACAAAATTAGTATTGGCAAAATCAGTATTATATTTTACAGTTGTGAATAATCTTTTTGTAAAGACCCTTAACCATTTCGCCAACAATGCAATTACAAGCTTTCACACTTTAGTATTACAGGTAACACAGAATAGGATTAATTAATTAACCACTTTTATTTTTTTAACTCAGCAGTCATTCGTGTTAAAGCGAATGATAATCTACTTGATTACACAATAAATGTAGTGAAAAAAAAAAGCATGTAAATTTCAAATACGAGTTAATTTTTCACGCAAAAGAGTTTGAGAACAATATTTTTATTAACCCTTATCGATCGCAAGTTTTTTATACGTGATTCTCAGTAGCTGTAACTGGTTTCGGTAAATATCCAAAAAATCTTCAGTATTATAAGAATAACATTTTTGTTTTAAAAGTATATTACAAATATATGAGTTTTAAATAATTATTTATAAGTTTTTAATGTATGATATTTTTTTAAACAACCTCTAACATGAAGGAATGGTTTTCTGTTGCACGTTTCACAGAAGTATAGTGTTGCTTTTCTTCCTCCAAGCAACTTACAATTAGAACATACTAAGCAATCGCTTTGTTTTCCTTTAGCATCAAGCTGTAAGATATATAGTTTTCCATGTAATCTATCCTCATTGTCTGTTGCTAACGGCGTTCCATGTTCCGCAGTTTCACCTTCTCGAAAATTAGAATTCCCACAGGTTCCATCATTGTCACCTCCCACATGACATGCGACCGCAGCGCCGAAGTAGTGTTGCCACGTGAGAGGTGACTTACGACCGATAAAGATTAATTTGTTCTTACTACAATAATATAAAAGTAGTGATCCTACATCCTCAATAAAAAATCTCATCTTTTCCGATTTCTTAACGTTCTTGTATTTTTCATGATTACAGTACGCAACAAAAAAATATGAAAAATCCTATAATATTCGCTACTGGGTCCCCAATTTTTCAGAATTTTATCAGTACTTTTGTACGACATTGCATTAACAAAATACAAAAATTGAAATTTTAATTTTTGTTTGTTACTACTCCCCTAGTTGAGATAGGGATTTGAAACTTCGTGTGAGATTTCTTTTGGACATATTTGCAAGTCTCATTTGGCTGAAATGCACATTTGACCATTCGGCTATATCTTTTAATAATTATGTAATTAATTTTATTTTCTCATGAACTCCGCAATCAATACGCCATACAGTTTACTAAATAGCTAAAAATTGTTCAAACGGCGTCTCATGCTGTTTAAATTAAAACCTTTATTTTTTTTAGAGAACATTTTGACCGCTGTAGATAACAAATAAATATTTAGAATAAAGGAGCCACCTCGAATCTGGATAATCTTGAAATATGTTGTCAAGGTCATCAGTCTGAACAACGGTTTGCTATACATATGATAGTTGGATTGTTTCGAGATATTCGAGAAAAGAGTTATCTTAAGGCTACATAAATTTTCGACAGCATTTTGCGTTCAGTAGAGTGCCTTGTCTGTATATATACATAAATCCCGTTTATGTTTCTTACTAAAGTCGTTGACTCAATATCTAAAGTTATCAGTGAACTTGACATTTCTTGTATTTCATAAACTGTATACGACTAATCATTGCAACGTACAGTTATATAAAAATATCTATTCTCTAAAATGAAATTCCACGAGTTTCTAGCTGTAACCACAAAACGCGACGAATTATTGAATTATTTGTAATCTAAAAATGTTATTCGTCAAACAATAAAATGTCTACAATGTGGAAGTATTTTAGAAATAAAGTATTGACCTTGATAACATATTTCAAGGTGATCGAAATCGGAGATGGCTGCCTTATTCTAAATATTTACCTAGATAATAAATATAGATCATTTGACACCAGAAAGTACAAAAAACTTGAGTATCAGTACTTACCAAAATTTTTTTTATTGAAATGCAAATGTCTAAATATCGCAATAGCAAAAAATGGGTCCACCCCACATTCAAAATGAACTGCCCAAATATTGAATATACAGAGTGTTTCATAATATAAATCACATTTCAGAAGCGGGACAGGAAACAAAAATAACAAAAATGTTTATAAAAACACGTGTTCGTGTGTAAAACATCAAGTGAAATTTCCTTCAGTAATACGTTCGATTTCGAAAAAAATTGTAGGTAACATTGACCAGTTAATCTATGTTCAAGAAGGTAATTAAATTCTTACCAATTCGTGCTCATATATTTTCCTGAACTGATATTAACTATTTGCGTTTGTTCCGAAAAGATAGTACCGTGGCACTCCGGAGCCTTGTTACGACCCTGCGCAACGTAAACGGCGTCATACACGCGTTAAGTCCTCCCGCGCAGGATTAGATCTATCGCCACGCCATCGACCGGATCGAGCGTGCGATCTATAACCATTTGGTGTTTGAACCAGAACCTTGTAAATAGTCAAAGAGTCCGCAGCCAAGAGTGTTTTCCTATCGTGATTTTTCAACCGATTTAACCTAAGATTTCAACCGTAACCGTCGTTCATTGTAGTTGTCCAGTACCGTCGTGATTGTTATAGTTTATTGAGTAATTAAATCGTATTGTGAACAGTTAAGAGCATATTTTTTCTTCGGAAAACACTACCGTGTCTGTACAAAACCAATTCCTTGCTCCGGATCCTAGCTAGGATTGAACTAGCGAGTCTCATCGTGATCGGCCGACTCGAGAAACTCGTCGAGCTCATTGACCACGAAACAGCGTTCGATATGTACACAAGTAAATGCAAAACTTTATTTTGGTGCAGTTGACGTGTAAATTCGTCTTATAAAATAAAAAATTACCATTTATTACAATCATTTACAGCGTATACACTCCATGATAAGGGTATTTACGCTGCGTTCGACTCTCGCACTGTTCGACTTCAATTTAATTTAATTGTGAGGAATTTTAAAACTAGATTTCACAGTTATATTTTGAATGAAAGACAGATATTCTTCAATTCAATCTTGAATATTGTGAAAATTTACTTTTTCTCTTCTGGTGAATATAGCTCCGATAGTAAATAAAATAATCAATAGAAACTGTTGATTTAAAATAAATATCTGCAGCAACCATATACAAAAAGACTGTTTGAGCGAGAATCATCCGCTTTAAATGGATGTACACGTTGCATTAAGCTGATATTCTCATAAAATTCGTCACATCATATGTCCAATATGATAGCAAACATTGCTAATATTCCTTGACTACTGCTATCACTGTTTTTAATAACGTGATTTAAAATTTGTCCTTCATGATTAACAGTTCTGATAGCCATGGTTTATCATAATTTCATACTTCATTTTTTAACGAACCTGTATTTCCTAAACGTTTGTCTGATTTCTAGAATATTTTTTTATTTAAGTTGAATTATTTTCAACAACACCATGCACTAAATGGATGACGATTATTTATTGATATTATTTATTCTTGAAAATATTTATATTTATATTTATAGTTGAAATATTTATTCTTATTTATAGCAATACAATGTATGAAACATTAAGATATACGGTATTGTGACGATCATCTCGAGCATTTTCTGTGAAGATGAACTGTAATGGATTACTGTAACACAAAAATGGCCATAATACTTTTGGTGTCCACTATTTATTTCTAAAGTTGTGATCTCGTCTATTATGAAATATATATTTTCTGAAATAAGCAACTATACCAAGTTTCAGCTATTCTATTATGATGTCCTACTACTTATGACATAACCAGAATTGTACTGAGTGCTCCATGATGCTTGACATCCACATTTTATTTTTCTGTACTTTAGTAACACTAAACCTACCAGCACATAACCCACACTTGCTTAAAAATTAAATATAAAGTTGAAAAGTACATAAACATATGATGAAACAAAAAATTAATATATACATTAATTCTGTATCTTTATGAAGGTCAACATGTATTTCAAAGAAATCACCTTAACAAATTTTGTAACTTAAAATAAAATTGTAGAACGGTCATTTGACCGCTTTGGTGTTACGTAAACTAGTAACATGCAAAATTTCAACGTTTTTATTGTAACTGTGATGTACTACTTTTTGCATATTCGAAATATTCCCTGGTGATTTAGTGGCGCAACGTGACGCCAAGCTGCCAGTTCGCGATTTTATCGATCGTTGGCTTTAATGCAATCGAAAAAATCATTAATTGAATGTCTTTCGAATCAGTTATATTTTTTTGTTACTGACTACTAAAATGTGAGGTACAGCAACGTGATACAAAATTAAAATTGTTGTATTTATTATAAATATCTAAGTTTGTTACATACGCAATCTTTAATTTTTGTCAATCAGATTTTTATTTTATTCTGTTTTATATCTGAAGAAAGAGATTTCATGTCATATTTAGTACTTATTATTTTAGATGGAGTGTTGCATTTCTTTTACTGCTAAGGTGAAGTGGGGTAAGTTCGTAAACAGGGCAAGTGCATATACAGGCTATTTTTATTACAATATGAGCGAAATTTCTCCATCTAGTATGTAGTAATGCACTACAAGTTTTTTTAATAATAAATATTTTGTTTATATTTCAAACCTTGTTTTGTTTCACTATGTCCCCTTTTATATTTCAGCTAAGAGTACTTGTTCGTTTAAAAATGGATATCTATAAAACTAAACAATATATTTTAATGCAGTAAAAAACATTTTATAGCAGATTTGTTAATAATTCTGATCTTGCCCCATTACACATGAAATAAAGTTTCAAAGTATTTTTAACTTCAAGTTACGCTCTTACCTCATTTTCGGAGAAAGTGCAGAGTAGTTGACACTTTAAACAATTTCCTATCAAAATCAAAATGTACAAGGAAAATTAAGGTCCTAGTCAATATAAATTAAATAGTAGTAATTGTGCAAAGCGTTTGATATCGACAGCGTTAAGTATTTACATAGCAGACTGAAAATACTTATGTTTAGATACCAACTTTACAAAAACCAGTCTGCATTTACCCCACTTCACCTTATGTGATAAGTGAACAGTTTCAACAAACTTGAATATTTCTTGAATATAAAATTAGTGTTATGTGTAACATGGTTAAGTAATAAATTGGACTAATAATTTTGAATAAGCAATGATGCAGTCAGTAGTGATGGACTTTCGTGAAGTTCATGACGTATGCATATTAAGAATAGAACTACCACAACTGTCAAAATAACAGGTTTTACAATTTCATGTTAAAATTCATACATCACGTTACTTTTTTCATAATAATACTTCTACAACAATAACTAAAAAATAATATAAAGAATTTTATTCTTTTTTATTTATTCAAAATTAAATTAATTTTGTATCGTGACTACTTATAGCAATACCGGTCAAAATGAGTGGTACTTGTCGAAATGTAAAAAGAGTTCTACAATCTGTGTACTGAACCCGAATTAACCAGATTGCTTGCTTTGTACACTTTTTCATAATTTTTTAGAATTCTTATTGTGTACTACTCGATGTAATGAAGTACCAGAAATGTTACTTCAGAGATGTTAAAGTAAAAATAATGCGTTCATTCAAAAATTATAGTTAATCGTTCATTTAGATCTGACGATGTAGAATGTGAATTGTAGTTTTTATTATAAATGATATTAGAAATATTTTGTTACGAAAATGTAAATCAGGAATAAAATTACGAGAAGATAATGTTCAGAGAACTTCAATGAGCTCATTTCGTTCACGCAAATAGGACTACCACCATTTATAGTAACTGCAAAAAACATGTATGCGGAAAATACATACAGAAGAAAAACTACGTTAAGAAATGTGAGAAATTGTAACTTTTTATACACAGTAATTTACTTTATACTATAAAAGTAACTTAACTATGAAATGGCAATTTACTTTAATACTTTTGTTACCAAAGCATATATTCTTTATTAAACTTATCACTTAACAACTATTCAATAAACTTTAACTCCTTTTTAGTTTAAAAATTTGAATAAATAGTTCTTACAATATTTTGCATGGTATTTGTCAAATTGTTTTTCTTAGTGATCTCAGTTTTTACAAAAATCGAATTTAAACAAATACCGTAATTACCAACTTTGAGAATTTTTTGTGGATTCACACAACAGTCAGTCAGTTGTTTTTAACACCAAATTATTTTATGAACTATACCGAATGGAATGATACAAATTGTTAATACAACACACCTTTATACATGTTTAAATAGCAAGGAAAGTGAAAAGGATACTCAAAACGCGTCGATTTTTGCTAATATTTTTCAATTTACTTCCAAAACTAAGAATTTTGAACAAAATCTAACCATAGCATACCGTAAAGAAGACATCTGTACTGAGGAAAACAGAAGAAAAAAGCAAAATCTGACTTTAATATCGTAGCTCAATAGTTTGGAATAATAATTGCTTATCTTATAAAAATCTGTAATTATACTTACTTACAAATACTTTATTAAGAAAACAATTGTTAAAATGGGAAATAAAATTGTAACGTTTTAAGGTTCTGACTAATATACCATTTTCATTATTATTTTTAATACTAAACCTACCGGCGTATCATCAAAATTCAAAATGAATTATTTCTTTTCAACGAGTTAATTCTGTATTCTGATGAAAATCAACACATACTCCAAAAAAACTATCTCAGCAAATTTTATAATTTTATAATTTTATTTAACGTGTCCTGATCAAAGTCGATAAACTTCCAAAAATGTAGAGTACTACTGAAGCTAAAATTATCTTCCTTCATCGCCTAAACTATTTTTGGACGATAAAATCACACAGATTTTCTTTCAATAATTGCCCAAACGCTTCCACCCATTTTGGCATCACTTGAACTTTAATTATAGAGAAAAAAATTAAGATGTGGTAATTGTTCGTCATTTTATGCATGAAATTCCATCTCTTCTAACTCGTAGTAAGTTTAAGAACATAACGAGATATATAAAAAAATATCTTATACAGGAAGAAGTCATTTATCCAATGGTATTACAAAAGGATCCCAGTATTCGTGAATTCAACATCAGCGATTGATCGCTGTCTGAAAATGATTGTAGTTAAGTAGTCATTTATCTTTTTAATAAGTCTGCATAATTGTGCAAATTTAATGAAACGATAATACAAATTAATATTCACGTCACGAAACTTTAGACATTAGAGTATAATAAATATTTTCATTTATTCTATTATGTATAACTGTTTTTAGTGTCTTTTTTAGTCTGACGCTTTATTATAATTTATGTGTAGATAATAAAGTAATAAAACTGTATTATGAAAGAAAACTAGTAGTCAAATTAAAACTTCACATTCCACTTCTCTGTATAAATAAAATATTATTGTCAATATGTAAATCATGTAAGTGTATAGGACATATGTATTTATGTTCGGTTCTATTTGCCAAAGGCCTTAGAACCAATCGTCGCGGATAAAGAAGTCCTATTATATGTAACTTACTACTGAAAGAATTTCAAAGTAATAAAACACCATTAGAAATAGTAATAATAATAATATATTATAATAATATCATTATTATTGTATAGTTATTATTATTGTTATTGTTGAACATTATTTTAAATATTATTTTTCGAAAATGCTACGAATGTATGTAACAGCGAAATAAATTAGAATAATTGGCAAGATCTTATCATTTGTCAACGTTTTATTTTACAAGGAACGAGTTAAAAAGTCTGGAAATTAAAACGCTGGCTGCATTCCAAATGAGCATGCCACAAATTGAAACAAACCGCAGAATCAACTATTGGGAATTTTTGTACGTCAGCGTGGAGTTTAATACTTTCTAATGGTCTGGTTGGTGCTTTCACAGTACTTTGTATAATTAGTAAGTGGTAATTCAGCAGAGATTTTAATTCATTAAGTAATTAGATACATTGTAGTTCCTGTTACGATATTGAAAATCGTTTTATAATAAAAATTATGATAAGGTAAGATGTTTTCAATTATACCAATATTTTTAACTGCTACATTTAACTCAACACTTCTGGTTCTTCTAATATTTTTTTGGACATAGTGCCCCAATTTTTTTTCTTCAAAGCTATAACTATATTCTAGGTGCAAAATTATAAAAGATGTTACATTAACATAGCCTCTTAAATTTTTATTAAAGAGTTGTAACAAAAATAGGAAATGATAATGGACTAGTTTGAGGCTCGATATCACATACAGAGTGTCCCAGTTTTGTATAACTTTACTAGCATATTCTATAAATGAAGGTAAAAAATGAAAATTGAAATTATAAAAAAAATACGAAATTGTACTATTTATTCACACATAGTATCGAACAAGAATATCTTTCATTATTATTTCGTATATTTCTCATAAACTTTCAATAAAGCACTTATTAGCCTATATTTAAATAACATTTTTGTAATCATTCTAATTTATAGAATATGCTGGTACAGTTGTAACATTCGAAACAAATCAACAGTGAAGAATCTTGATGTATATTTTTGTTCCGTTATTGTTAATTCATTATTTTGATTATTTTGATTATTTTATTTTTATTTTCGTTATCGACCGATTTTTCGTTTACCGACTGCACCATAAAAATTCGCGCGGTAATGGTCACGGGTAGATCACGCGTGCAACATTGTTAAATTGGATCGCCGATCGATGGCGCGCGCGTTAGACAGAAAGAGATGCCAAATACACATCGAGAAGAAATTATTATAAATCATCATTTAAACATTCCTATTATTATTTATTTATTTACTATAAATCAAAATGTATTTTTAGTTATTGTTCTATGTATTATTTGCGATTAATTATTGTATTTTTTTATTAAAATACTTGTAATATACCGCTAATTTGCGTACATAAAAATGCATTAAAACTACGATTTAGCGAGTTAGCTTGTGAAATCTTAATTAATGATAAATCAAAACATATTTTTCTTAATCAAATTAATATATTTTCCTTACTAAATAAAGCGTGAAGTCAAGTGTCGATCGCGATTGATCAAACAGTCGTACTTTTTGTACCGGGTTCAGTCAATTTTCTCGCGACGTTGAAATTTCACGATTCGCGTTAACATTACACTCAGGACTCTGCCGGGAATCATCACACGTCTCCCAGCGCGGGATTCTCCATTGAAAACCTGCTTTCCGCTTCACAGTGATTCCTGGCAATCACACATCATCTGATCGTTTCTCGCGCTGGAGACTTTAACGGAGCTTGGTTTTCGTATCATCAAAATCTAACATACTAACGGGAACTGTTTCCCTAAAAACAAAAATCCGATGTCACGCGATTAATTCATCGCTGACGGACACTCGAACTTCATGTACAGGAACCTATCATTTTTACACGCGACACATTCACACACACAATATCGGTATTTATAATGTCGATTAATTCACAAATCAAGGATTTTTTATGTCTTTGGGCTTTTTCCCTTCCATACATACCATCAAAGATTTTTTAAGCCTTCGGATTATTTTTCTTGCACAAGTCTTAAATAAACCATAAATTTCACAGTTTACAATAACGTTGAGTTATTTAACAATGCTCGAGGTAATCTAAACATCCTCCCGAATGTTCGATAAATTCGATCCTTTCTCGAACCACTTCTCAGGCCTATGGCTTTTAAGTGTTTAGACATTTTAGATCCGAAATTAAAGGGGGACGTGCTAGGAAGAGCCGATTTCGAGGGGACCACGTCGTTCTTCTTCGAGATTCTGACGACGCAATGTTAAAGAAAATTTTAATTTCGCAAAAACGAAAGTAAATTTAATCGAATAGATTGAGGGCTTTCACGTTGAAGTCTTTCGATCGTACAAAAGTTAACCAAAAACTTAATACCTCCTATATTCGAATAAAAGTCGTATGCAACGGAGCAATGATTATTTTAGTCTCTAATTAACAGTTAGATTTTCTCGAAAGTTTTACAACAATTTTTATTACAAGTATTCATTATAAGATGTTTCTCTTAAAATAGAGCAAGAAAACTTTACTGTTTATTCAATTTTGTTGCGTGATGAATATGTGAGAAGACAGATTTCGAATTAGTTGCCATATTAAAAAATGATGTAAAAAATATTAAAAAGCTAGTTAAGTCCATTTTGATATTTCAATGGACTTGGCAGCTCGTTCAGACCATTTGATATTTCGACTAAAGACTGATATATTATCACACAATATTTCATTATATCATCAATCGATAAGCAGTTGTAAATGCTTGGATATTATATAATACACAGCAACGGAATCCTATATCAATAGTAGAATTTAGAAAATGATTAGCTAATTATTTATGTTACTGTGAGGATGAAAGCAACAACTCGTCTTCTGAAATTACGACAAACTCTAGAAAACGACAAGAAATTAAAAAGCAAGAGGGCAAAGCGAGGACAGCTAGACAACGTTGCAGTTCTTGCTATAAACAAAATGTAAAAAAATTTGGTACTGAAGTAGCAAGATAAAAAACTATAAGAGTAATGACGTTTTGTAGCGGTTGCCCGAAAAAGCCGTTGTTATGTATCTCTTGATTTAACAGAATCAACCATTACATGCAATTATTAATTATTGTAAATATAACAATTAAACAAAATTATATGCTCTGTTCTATACTACATTGGTATAATGCCTCAACCTTTTAGTAGAAATATATGTTAATATATGTAAAAAAAAATATATGTAAAAAAGTATATCTTCAATCTTCAAATTACATTTTCGAATTAATTTTCGAAATAAATACATATTTCACTTTAAAGCTTTGACTCAAAAGTAGTACATAAATTCGTAGTCCGCTTACTAAAATTTGTTTACATCTTACAAATTGTGTGAAATTTCAAATAAATGTTACGTGAAACTATGGAAATGTTCCTCTACGCATGTACGTTTGTTTTCAATTTTCAATTATCAGCGAAACTAGTAGCTTTTAAAGAAAGGAAACGAAAGGAGAATTGCGAAAATTGGCTGAACACGAGCCCACTATAACAAGAGGAAACGGGTTTAACAAACTATAAAGACAAACAGCTTGAAAATTACTCATTTCGAGAGTCGAGGGGGCCTTGATCGAGTGCTGATTTCTGCGAGTAATTGCCACCAGTAAGTTCAGATAACGTGAATAATCGGCAGGACAAACATCATAACGGGCCAGAGCAATGTCAGATATTGGAAACTGTCTGCTGGCACACGAGAATTCCAGCCTATTGTATACGCATGGATGAGCGAATCGCTGCAGTAACCCGGCATTTTGAGATCCTCAATTCAGTCCAAGAAGGGTATAAATCATCTCGAGCGTAAAGTGTACACACGCTATCCGAGTTACGAAAGCCTATCACATTTGCCAGCCTCCTTTCGCCTTACCTCTCAAATGGTATTTGCGAACTTGTTCTCGGTTCAAAGAAAATTCACCGCTTTACGCGTGTTCCGTTTTCAAACCAGAACCAATTATCTTGTTTATTACGATGCGATTTTTGTTTGCACTGAAGGCAATTAATTTCTGCAAAGCTTAATATGAATTGTACTTACTTTATTTATGAAGGAATAGGATTTTAATGTATGCTTTTTTTAAAATGATATATCCATTAAGCAAATACATCAATTTTCACTTTGTAACTGTGTAGTTTTATTGTGCCTTTGCATCAATGATAATTAATAATTATCGACAAGTTGATCAACAGAAGAAAATACAGGTTTGCGGATGCATTATAAATGTTAAAAATAATATAAGTAGATATCCAATATGTCTTCACATGTATCTCAAAAATTAAAGCGAAGTAATGAACATGTACGGAACAGTTGTATAGAATGTCGGTCTTAATCACTTGGCCTAGAACGGCGAGTCAGACTCGTGACGCACGTTACAGTTTAAATGTGACAAAACTAAATCGTATTTGCATAAAGATCGAGTTTTGAATATGATACCAATTGCAATTTGTATAATTAAAGATCGCTACATCCAAAATATACCTAACATTTCAACATGCTTTATTTACCTTAACGCTGCAGTAATAATTAGGCAGCTCGGACTGACGCACCCGCCGAAAAACATGTCGGTTAAGGGGTTAATATCATATATGAATGTTAAAGATTAGGCAATATATTCCAAGATCAAGGTGATTGGAGCTGTTTCCTTTTGTAACGTCCCCAGTCCGCAATGAAGGATATCCGCGTAGATAAGTAGGGTAATCCCAGCACATGTACCTTTTATTTTTGATTATCGACCGCGAATTACCGACCGCACGATAAAAATTCGCGCGGTAATGGTCACGGGTAGATCACGCGTGCAACATTGTTAAATTGGATCGCCGATCGATGGTGCGCGCGTTAGATAGAAAGAGATGCCAAATATACATCGAGAATAAATTATGATAAACTATCATTTCAACATTCCCATTATTATTTATTTATTTACTATAAATCAAAATGTATTTTTAACTATTATTTTATGTATTATTTGCGATTAATTATTCTCTTATTAAAGTACTTGTATAATCCCGCTAATTTGCGTACATAAAAATTAATTAGAACTACGATTTAGCGTGTTAGCTTGTGAAGTATTAATTAATGATAAATCAAAGCATATTTTTATTAATCAAATCAATATATTTTCGTTACTAAATAAAGCGTAACAAAATAATAATAGTTTTTATGCGTGTCTAAACTCGCCACTTGGCGGGAAATACCCATGATTCTCTGGGTATAAAAAGGCGTGCAGAACAATCCTTGAAGCAGTACGTGACGGACCTCTTAGGAGAAGTATTAAGTGACAAGTTGGAATAGTTTTAGCCGGTAAGAGCCTACAAGATTCTTAGTTTTGATTGAACAGCGGGTATCAGCCATTTGGATACTTGATCGTTTGGTCGTTTAGTAGCCAGCGAACGCAAGCTCCCCATTCAAACGGTCTTGTTTCTGAAACTCCGAAAGGAGAGTGCTATACTCAGCCCCAGAAGGGACTAAGACATCAGACAAGAGCTCTTCAGCCACTCGTACAAAATTTATTATTTTTGCCAAGTTATTAACTCGCCGTCGGATTCTCGGAGTTTGCTCTGGGTAGTTTAGTAGCCAGTTAACGCAGGCTCCCCATTTCGAGCGGCTTGGTCTCTGAAGCCCGTGTATTTTGGGTGGCGTTTCAGTAATTCCGGTTAATAAAGTCGATTCATTCTAATTTGCAACTCTGTTGGGCACACGTTGTTCATCTAACTCTTGTATCGTTGGGTCGTTCTAGTAGCCAGCTAACGCAGGCTCCCCAATTAAGCGATCAGGTTTTGGGTGTCAATTTGTGCTCCGACTAAAAGGGCAATTGAACTACTAGCTTTAGAGTCAAGCAAAGAGTAGCTGCTCTACGTCCAACTGTTTTTACATAAAGTTTCGAATCTCGATATTCTATTGAACCAAACATTGTTCTGTCACCAGTTCGGATCTAGATCCATTATAAACCGCGTTTCTTACGTTTGCGTCATAATAAGCGACGAGATAATTAATTAACTATACGTACCTTGTTGAAACCCGCGTTTCTTGCGTTGCGTCATAATAAACCTGAAGGTCAGGTCCGGTGAAATGACCCAGTCACGACAACACATTTTCACCGAAGCAGGATTATGTTTAAACAATAGGTGAGTTTGATTTAACTTATTTCTACATATTTTGTGAATTTAAAATAGACAAGTATTAATACATTTGTTATTTTGCATCAAAGCACAAACAACCATCTTCGATATTTTATTCTGCATTCCTTTCGAATAACGAATACAAATATCGAACAAATTCGATTTACTTCGTTTAAATTAATAACAAATAATTAGTTTATCCCCTATCTGTAAATAATGCATAACTGGATCTTATTTTTAATTGCTTTATTCTTGATTTGATTTAACTTTCACGTGTTGGTTTTCTGTTAGCAATTACATTGTCATGGTGCAAACGTGCTTGTTCACGATCACGTTCAGCCGTCATGCTCGAAGCTGTCGCTCTCGCGTCTGTGCGCGCGGGCTATTCTCGCGCTCTGATTGGTCAGTGTTTTTCGTTAATAATTCAAAAACTAAGCTTTAACCAACATTTTGGTAAAGGAAAAAGTTGTTCAGTATCACCCCAGCTACCACCCCCTGAAATTATGCCCACCAGTAGCCGAACACCTTGTGTAAGAATGAAATAAGAGATCTCCTCAAGCTCAAAAGAAATACGTCACTGACGGGGAACATAACAAAGATCAATATCCAAGA
Organism: Megachile lagopoda; assembly: GCA_036983795.1. NCBI lineage: Eukaryota > Metazoa > Arthropoda > Insecta > Hymenoptera > Megachilidae > Megachile > Megachile lagopoda. Next base: position 29,684 of record JASVEB010000032.1, on the reverse strand, counting down.
ATACCTTAGCGTGATGTTTCGAACCACGCTGGCACTTAGTGTCATAGATTCGGATGTCATCATGTGGGATAGCTCTTATTCTAAACACTTTGTAAATTACGCGATAATCAGTTGATCTGAAAGAAGAGACGTAATGAGCGTAATAAGGAAAAACACTTAATTAATGGTGCTAATGAACCAACAAATGTCGACCACCAAGCATCGAAGTGGACATCGAGAGTTCTTCTCTTCTGTTCAGCAAACGCTCAACGAAGAGAATGAAGAAAAGTGAACTTCAGGGCTGAGACGAAAAGCCATTGTAATGGGGGGTAGTGTATAGAAACGACAAAGTTTTTCACCTTATTTTTGGTTAAGAGCAGATGGCAAGTGATTTGAGGGACACTCGTCTGACTGCCTAATATCGGTTAATGATACAAGAAATTCACGTGGAGAGTACTGGGGCAATTGTGTTAGTTGTCGTAGGCGACGGACTTGATACTGTCAATCAGGTCAGCATATCGTCATGAACAAAGCATACTGGCTTTTGACCTCAGGGGCTGCGGGTTTGACTTGTCCGCAGTATGGGATTTGGTCATCCCGAGGTAACCGAGCCACCCGTTACAGTACGGGCTTACGCCTGTGGTCATGCTTTGCAGGAATCGGGATCTTGTCTTAACCGGCCAGGGCCGCGAGGAATAAACCCCTACAAAAAATCCCCTCTGTAGTCGGGGGCAGAATACGATCACCGTCTTCCCTACCTATCGTACAAAGCTACTAAATGGGAATGCCGCGGGGTTTCCAGACCCTGCCAAGGTCTCACATGCCGGTAAGGCTCGGACAGTAGAATGAAAAGGGGGTGATGGAGTGGCGGAGGGTCGACCAAACCCAAGGTGTGTAAAAGACAATCGTGTCGATGCCTACATGGCTGTCTGGTAATCAAATAGGTGCAGTCGCGAACGGTCCCGCGGGGGAACCTGCTACACCCCCTGAGTAAGAAGGCATACCCAGATAAGGCGCCTCTGGCTGGGTGGACATCCTTTTCGACTACGCTCGTGGAACAAGCATGGGAAATAAACAAATAAAATAATCTGGGATTATTGGGGGGGAGGCGACTTGCACTCAAAGACAAGGGCCCGAAAAGAGTCTGGAGAAGCGTGAACAGCGAAGTCGTGGAAGCTTCAGCTGTCTGTGGTCGGGGCGCTTTCCGTACCAGTGGAAGTGGGGAAGGATGGTCCTGTTCCGGAAACAAGGGAAACCCACAACGAGTCCCTTCGCGTACCGGCCCGATGTGCTGCTGGACGAGCAAGTTATTCGAACGGATATTTGCTGCCTGCCTTGCCATGCACGTGTCCCGGTATTGTCGGGATTTGGCAACGTGCGAGTTTGACTTTCGCGAGGACCGCAACTCTTTTGATGCGGTACGTCGGATGCGAAGCCTCGCGGAGGACGGGCACAGTGTAAATGTCGTCTGCTACCGTTAACGTATCTAACCGTTACACGACACATGTGATCCACAATATCAATTCCCACAATTTACACAGAATGCTTTCCCAATGAACACCTGCTTGATCGAAAAACGTTCCTACACGTACATCAAAGGTTAAGAACAACGGGCATGACAAAACCCACACGATGCGGAGGACGAATAGAACAAAATCTTGATCTAGAAGAGGGAGTAATGCGCCGTATTACTGAAAAACCGACTACCAGTAATCAACGTATTGCAGCCGAATAAGGTGTCAGTAACAGTACTGTGTGTGCCAGATTTTAAAAGACAATGAAATGCATCCGTATCATTATCAACGAGTGCAGGCGTTAGAAGAGGGTGACTTCGAAAGAAGACGTAACTTTTGCTCGTGGATGGAAGAGAAAATACGAACGGATGACTTTTTCCTTTCGCGCATTTTATTTACAGATGAGACGAGCTTTAACAGACATGGGGAGTATTTAATTTTCACAACAGTCATGTCTGGAATGAAGAAAACCCGCACGCAACGTTAGCGAGTAATACGTGACGTCAATTTCATTAAATATTTGGGCAGGTATTTTGGGAAACGAACTGATTGGTCCCGTTGTTCTGCCCTGTTAACAGGATAAATGTAATTATTATCTTTGTAGAAGGGATCTACATTACCGTCATTAAGCCACACCTATACTGTAAATACAATTAGATATAATGTACTGTATTGTCTATGTAGTCAGTCCTTCAGTCCGTGTAATAAAGTCGAGCTGTATGTATACACGTGTTAAGAATTAAGAGTATCCTAAATTAAAATATCAAAACCTTACAATAAATAATTAATAACATGCCCAACAGATTGACAGGTGAAGGGTATTTGGAATTTCTATAAAATAGATTGCCCACACTCTTAGAAGATGTACCCTTAGAAATACGGAACAACATGTGGTACATGCAAGACGGTGCACCTCCGCATTCTACAATTATTGTACGGGACTACCTATCAACATACTTCGACAACAGATGAATTCGAAGAGGAGCATTAGCACCGTGGCCTGCACGGTCCCCAGATTTAAATCCCATAATGTTTCATTTCTGGGGACACATGAAGACAATAACGTATTCAACCCCCGCCAATTCAGTAGAAAAATTGCAACAACGAATTGAGTTTTCCGCGGGAATCGTCAAAAATGTTATGACGGATTTCCAAAAAGTTCGAGAAAATTTGCTTCTAAGAATCCAACTATGCTTAGAAGAGAATGGTGAATATTTCGAACATTTATTGTGAATTGTGTAAATTTCTGTGGACACTGCGGCCGGGACAATCGCGGTGTGTGTCACATAGACACTGCGGACGGGACAATCGTGGTGCGTGTGTGTATGTTTAGTGGTGGTTGAAAATTTCATTTACTTCTTAAATAATAAATTTGTGTGTTGCGGACTTTGTGGACAATGGGGCGTTCGCGGTACGGTCGTTTTTACCTACTAAGAAATAAATTCATTATGTCTAATCGCCAGATGGCTTCAAATTCCTTCGGAAAACCGAAGAAGATTAATCGCAATGCGCAGTGAATGTACGAATGCAATATGCGCAAACGCCGACCGACCTAGCTGGGCTAACATGGCCGAGGTCGAAGAAAGAGGGGCCGTGGCGGTGTAGCAGCCTGCTCGCATTAAACCACAGCGGATGGAACGACAAAAGAATCGTGCCGCTAGTTGGCGCAGCGAGCCGCCACGGCGTCGGTGCCGTGGAAGTCCGGGCCGACGAGAAAGCCACAGTACGCGCTACCACCGAGACGCCGGAGGTAGATGGTCCCATGTATTCTGTGGGGCCTATTGTTGGTAGTATCACAGTGGTCCAGTTGACAAGGCACAATCTAGACCATTCTACGTTCCCTTTATTAGTTCAACATACGTTCCGCGATTTGCAAGCGGTTGATGATCGCTTAGCGAGAAAACTGCCATACAGTGTGTTCTTGCATGGATGCACTACCGGTCTAGGTGCAAGTATCATTGATATGCAGCAGAACGAAAATAAGGAAGGAGGGTTGCGCGTCGAAGGTGATGCCGACGCCTACCTCGATCAGATAACCCTTCCTGGCCACATCTGCGAGTATCTCGCAAATGTGGGGCGCACGGTCACAGCGTCTGGAGAGACCGTAGCTGTGAACGTGCCCATGGTGGCCACACCATTAGCTACGAACGACAACACAAGTGGTTCATTCGGCGAGTTAACTGCCGAGAACCACAATGTGTATGAATGTTATGTTGCCCCCCGCGTAACACGACGCAGGGTGGAGGCAACATTGGCGGGCAATGCACAATGGACGTCACTTCCAAATAATACGCTGCCCGCCAACTTCGCCGCCAACGGAAATTTTCTCGGATATGGCGAGATTGATCATTTGAACCCCGATGGGAGAGCTGCCCTTCAGGGAGTTCATTTTCCTCCCGACGCAATAAAGGCCGAGATTGAAACTCGGATTACAGTTCAGTCCGCAAATCACCACCTTGATGAACAAGGTGCTGTCTACGCTAGACGGCAACTACAAGATAGGACCTGCCAGAGTGAAGAAGAAAGTAACTGCTGGTATGGTAAGGTTCGTGGAAGTTATCATTCCCACGACTCCCGAGAGCGTTCCAGCCGAGTTGAACGCGCAGATACGGTCCAGTTCGACGTTTGGGGCGTTACTTGGCAACTTGACGTACCTGTTGGGACTGAAGAGGTGCAGAATCGTAACCGCGCCGGGTTTGTGAGGTCTGATAGATGGCCAGGACTATGCTGATTGGGTCGCTACCCGCAACCGCAACTTTGAGTCTGTTGCACTGTTTGGGCTGACCCGCGGAGTGGATGATCCAGGTCTGAGAACGGCAAAACCCGCAGCGGTGTCGGCGACCGGGTACTAGAGTAATCGACCTGGATACCTTCATTCAAAGAAATTTCAGGAAGTAGACTACCATGAGTAGTCAATACCCAGGAATACCTGAATGAATACATTCATCGTTGGAATACCACGATATGAGAATGAAGTCCTACTCGGCCATTAGGTAAAAGGCGCTGGTGTGACGAATACGTCACGAACCGTCAACGAAGCGCCGTCAGTCGCGCACCACGAGGTGGGGACCCCCCGCCAAATACCGACATTACCTCGATAGCGATCGATGAGTTGACTCGGGGCTTCGCCCCGACAGCACCTCTCTGGAGATCCTCTCCAAGGCACCAAGGCTCTTCTAGTTTGCGGATAGCCCCGGGCTAGGCGAGCTGAAGGCCGGCGTCGGTGTAATGGATAGCCCTCGCTCCGCGGCCGGCGGAGTCAACCGGCTTACCTATCCTGTGGATAGCCCCGGGGAAGGTAAGCCGCGGGCAGGCGTCGCGGCGGCGGATAGTCCTCGCCACGGGGGTCACCAGATCGTCGAATATATGCAGCCAACTCCAGGAACATATCTCGGTGTCAGTAATATGAGAAAGGCTAGGCCAAAAGTAGCCATTACACAGTATATTTTATTCTCCCCTCCACCTCCTCCCGGCGCGAATAGCGATAAGACACGTGTAGTTGTAAGTACCACGACCGCCGCGCCGAAGTTCCCCCGACCGCACCGCCGACGCCGCGCCGACATCCACCAGACAGTACCGCGAACGCCGCACCGGACGTTCCCTTGACCCGAGTAGTATAAGTACAGCGAATATCACGACGAATCGTTAGCATGTAAGTTAGATGTAAGATCTTTTGTAATAACGCGTCACCACCGTCACCGTAATGATTTTGTGTAATTCTCTGCAGAAAACCACGATCATTGAAGGGACCGCCACCACGTCCAAGACCCCGGCGGCTGCGCCCCCCGAGCCATAGCGCAATAAAGCTGTAGATTCTAGCGAAAAGCCGTCCGTTATTCGTTCTTCAGCCCGGTCCAGTCCCCTTCCTCTCGCGACCGGCCGCCACGCGAACTGCACCTTGGCGGACTGAAGCGTCCAGCACCAGGAGGGCCGTGAGTCGCGCGCGCCGCCACGTCGGCTCTCGACGTGGCTGACAGCGAGACGAAACGTTACATATTAAATATGACAGTCACCCTTTTTACTTGTCAATCCTATACTTGTAAATTCATTTATAAGATAAGCGTCCGATACTATTCTTTAATTTTATGTTATCAATGGTTATATTCTGGAACGTAAAACGTTACACTAATGACATCATTGGCGAAGGACGAGTATAACACAACGAACGAATCGGCCTGAATGAATACGTTAAATGAAGCGTGTTCGAGCGCTCGTACAAAACAAAACAGACATCAAAGTTGCTGTATATCTTTTACTTCATTCGTTAGTCTGTTGATAAGAAATATGCAGTGCTTCTCAACACGATTCCTTTTTGCAGTAAAGGCATGCGGAATTATGTTGAAACTGAATGTTGACTTCGGAAAACTAAACGTCGAACATCGTCGTTGTAACGTAAACACGTGTAGATGTATCGTATACACAACGAGACATCGACAGCGCCCTGAACCACTATAGCATGACGAAGGTCAGTCATTCGTGAACTTCAGCTTTGTGCGGAAGTGAATATGGACGAAAAAAATAAAAGTTGTTTTTCTAGACGATTATCTGCAAAAAAGAGATTACGTGCTATTCGACGGCAGATCTGTGCTGCAGTTAACCAGGAGGAGGACGCTGCACCTCAATTGCCAACGGAAGGTACGTCATATGATTTATTTATTTGTTGTATGAAAAGATAGGAAGTGCGAGGAAACGCATCGTAAATAACGCCGAAAGCGCTTTATATCAGTACACCAGCAATTCTGTAAAAAGTTGCAATGCTATTATTTCGAAAATAACTGGTGGCAAACGTATAGATTTCTCTAAAAGAATTTCTTACCAAACGCGTGTAGAAGCATCAGTACTCCAATTTAATACTTCGAAAGCGATGAGTACTGTTTGCTGCGCGATCGGCAAAGAACCTCCGCATGAAATAGTAGAACTCGAACGTAGAAAACTAATTACTCGCGAAAAATATGCGCAGCATGTGCGCAAAGCGAGAGAATTGCATCTGCCTGTTCGTAGATCAAAATATGCGGCCAAAGCGTTTAGAGCCGATAAAAATTATGGGCCAAACGCGGAACGTCCGGATATTAGTGATAGTACATACGAACAGTTAAAATGCAATCTATATGAAAAACTTCTAAATCAACAGCGAAATAGAAACGTGTTAGAATATGTAACCCGGGGTCAGCATGCAAACCCGCAGTGGCATGACACACGTCGAACGCTGTTGACTGCATCAAACTTCGGAAAATTTTGCAATTTTGACAACAAAATTTTATGAGCTGGAAACTAAAGTTTCTTATAGAAGACAATTTTTCACGTCCCATTTTTCCAAAATCGGGCTCAGTACCGCACTAGACTAGAGTTGTGAGAATAGTATGCAAAAGAAATCATATCGAAATATTACTTTTTCGCAGAGTATTTTTGGCAATTGGAATGCGTGTTTTCCACATTTTTCGTAACTCCATATTTATCGTCCTTGTCTCTCCTAACCAAAAACGACATAAGATAGACAAAGGACCTGGTAAAATAGACAAACCGGCTATATACCCTCGATGCATACGGGCTTCAAACCGAGAAGTCACAAGTTCAAACCGAACTGTGGCACTGCTAGAATACGATTATTAAAAGCCCTTTTTGTCGTGTACAGCGTAGTTGTCAAAACGAGAATTTTTATTATAATAAAGTCAATTTCTAAAGTTGTTGAAGTATAAACTTCGCTGAATAGAAGGAGACGGTGAGTAATTGTTGTTTATGAGTCAATTCTCAAAAGTAATCATCGACGGTCATCCTACAGTTGTAGATAGCGACTGAGATCGTCTAATTATACATTTTGGCGTGGTACAGCTCCCAGGCTCATACAGGCAATTGAAGTGTCGCTCGGCCCACGTAAAGTGTCCCGCCGTATCTTCTAATTGTACCTGTGTGCCCTTGTGAGAGGTAGTCTCGCGGGTGTGGAATTGGATGGTTTCTGCCACATTTGATCGGGGCACAGCTCACAGACTCATTTGAGCAACCAGAGTATCGCTCAGCTCACGAAAGTGCCCTGCCGCCACTCCTTGGTTGTACTCAAATGCCTTTTGAAGACGTGGACACGACCGTGTGGTACTGCTGTCTCACTGTTTGGAAGTAAATTTGTTCGAACATAATTCATAATCAGATTGGTTGTTCTCGATCGGTTTATGAACTTCATAGTACAGGCACCATTTGACTTTTCCCGAATTATTCGACAAAGTCGATGTGAGTGTTTCTGTACTATACGCGTCGCGAATAATACGATCAGATTAGCACTGTTAGAATTAGGTGTCCGGCATCGGAGGAAGTCTTAAGCCCAACCACATTCCTCTTGACAAACTCTTAGGTGTCTCAACCTGGTTTTGACTTCGTGCGTGTCTCCACCGGATCAACTCCCCCGATTTATCGGCGGAGTGTAAAAGGTGCTGCGACAGTCTTCAATCGTACTTTCCACCGAGATTTTGACTCCAACGACAGAATCACACTACTATTTTATTTTTCTTATAAAGTTCAATTTCTTTTCCACGTGCCATTGCGCATTAATCTATTCAAATTCTTTAAATTTGATATAAAAGGTATTTTCGTACGTGTCGGTATTATAGTTTGGGAGAGAACTTATCGGATAATAAGTCTATTTTATTTGTTCATTAAATCACACGATCATTCTATACTGAACCGACGATTTCTATACTGTGTTAAGCAAAGTGTGCGTGTTACTTTATTTCGATCTTCATGTAACGAAATTGATTTTACAGAATATAGTTTCCTTAATATTTGTTATTATATAAATTGTGTCTAACTTTCTTCAACGATCAACAGACCACTCCGCTGTCCAGTACCTGGAGGCCCGAATCCCTCCAATAAAAGCCCTTAGTAGAACTTGAATTATACTAACTTAGTTTTCATTTATACGTATACGCCCAACCTGGGCATAAACTTGACAAGATTCACCATAAATATAATTATAACGTTTACAGGTTCAACAAACAAATGCCATGCAAAGTGGCATTTATAAAAAAAAAACATTAGGAACTACTAGATATCCGCTACAATAAACGAAATGAAGGCTACAATCGGTATATTATTAATTATGGAGATCATACAAATGTCAGACATTAGGTTAAATTGGTCCGAAAATAGTATGTGCGGTAACGCCCATATAAAGGGTATCATGAAGCACGATCATTTCTTGGTAATATTAAAATATTTATATTTTTCTGACAATAAAACATGCAGAATCAAGGATCCCTTTAACAAAATTAGAGACATTCATGGAAAAAATGCTGTATACATTCAAGAGTACTGTGCAACCTGGAGAAACGGTCGTAATAGAAAAAAGCGTGATTCATTTATTCTAAATGAATGGTCTTATTTCAACACACTAAAATTATAACAAGCATTATATACGACAGATACTTTTTTGTTTATTATATTTCTCAGGTGCTGACTTTCTTATTTCGATGCATTCCAGAATAATCACATGTACGGTGACAAATTGTACAAAGTAGTCACGAAATAAACTTTACGTTCATTTTTACGTAACTGTCAAACGTGGTAAACGCTGGTACGAATAGGTTGCCAATTTTAATTTGCAGGGAGTGCCCGCAAAAGTACACTCGAAGAGACTCTCAGGGTTTGAGGATGCATCACTTTGAAGACGTCATATTTCAACCGAAAAAGCGAAAATCATGTCGACACACTTCACTCTAAAGCATCCACATTTTCTGCCTCCTGCTTCAAATTTACGTCACATTCTGTCTTATATCATAAATTTTCACATTTTCCTGGCACGCTTTACGTGATTCAAATAATAAATCCGTTTTCACCAGTAATAGTAATAATTATTCTCTTTAAACTTTAGCGCGTGTTTTATTGTTATTAATAACTACAAGAATTTGTAAGCCTTTAATCAACATTATGACTTCATTTAAATATCAGTTACTTGGAAATACAGAATGAGTAATAAAATATCTGTACGACCTTTTATACAAAAACTGAAGTTACTAACGTTATTTTGCCAATCGAGATTAACAAAAACAGAAGAAGAAAACGCCAAAACTACGTATTGTATGAAATGTCAGTTCGCTATTAGTTTCGGTGAAATTCAAGATGGTTTAAATAAATTCATGGTTATGAGAAAATTCTATTTCCATTTACATTCACTTCGGTGAATAATCATAATCGGTGTTATTTTCCTGAATGATTATTATTTAAAAAATGAAAGAACATTGTGTCTCAACATTTAAATTCTTGTAAATTTTGGATAACTACCAGGTACCTTATTCGCTAATACCGATAAATTTTACTACTCGATCGATACATATGCTTTCTCCAATTTTTATTTTAAATTTCAATTTGTGCTGTTTGTCAAAGACTTGTAAAGTGATATAAATTCCGGTTATTCTAATTCTTAAATATAAGTTGATTTTAGTAAACAGAATTTTGTTCACTTGGACATTTTTAACAAGAAACAAATACAACATTATAAGATAATCCAAATTACTAGACAACTTGCATGTGTACTCTATATTTATTCAAAACATTTTACATATACTTTTCAATTATTAGATTTATGAGTATTTTTAACTTAATAATTATCTACATTTATGATTGATGAATTTTTTTTTAAACAAATATTCTTTTATTGTATTTCTCATATACTGTTTCTGTATTTTTGTTATTACTTAATCTATTATTTATTTTTTCATTATACAAATAGGGATCAAAACTAATTTTCTAAAAAAAAAATCCATCTCTTACTTTTTGCCTTACAAATTAATAACTACATATATGTATGTATAAGGTAAATATCACAGTGGTCAAATGATTAAAACAGTAATTAAGACAATTACAGTTTCCTCTTTGTTTAGATAATATGAAATTATAACTAAAAAGTTATAAATAAATTAAAACTGAACAACATTCGTGGTATGACCTAATCATTAAACCAAATATTAAATATGCAAGAATTATTTTAATTATATGTTGGATTAATGTTTAATACAACTTCCTTATGCTTTAAATTTCACTTTTATTACTCACGCCTTTCTGACTCGTTATCCGTATACGTACGAGTCGCGGTTCGCGTCTCATTATCTCTAGCTGTCTAATTATTTACGCCCCAATCTTATTTAATTATTTATTATATACATCACCGGATGTATGTCCAGCATTGTAGCGTGACACAGTCGGGGCAATAGTTATCACTCGGCTAATAGTAACTGCGACATCGTTATTATTTAATGCTATAAAAACCCATATCATAGGCTTCACTCTTAACAATACGAACAGTGACGTGTGTAAATTTGCTGATTATCTGTTAATTCCAATAAAAGGTCTAGCCGAATGAATTTCATTTATTCGTTTTTAAAAATTAACAAATTTTATTTATTTTATTATGAATATAAATCTATTTAAGATTAATAAATATACTGAGAAAAGAAGCCATGTAAATTCGAAACGGAAAGTGCTTTTTTAAAGGAATATATCGGTTTTTGATTTTTTTTAACTACGGCGCACCTCACCGAAAAATCTGAAAAAATTAGAGAATGGTAGTTATGCCAATATGTAACTACCACATTAATATAAAAGTAGTGCTCTGACATCTTTTTTTTTCAGTTTTTGATTTTTTGCAGCTATAATTTAGGATCAAAAAATCTGAAAAAAGTTTTATAATATGCACTTTGTGATATCAATGTTGCAGAATTTTTGTGCGAAATTAAATAGGCAAAATAGGCCAAAAACCGGAATTTCGTTTTCTCCCTTTTACTACCCCCACGGATGAGATAGGGGTTTGAAACTTGGTATGAGATGTTTTTTTTTGATATGTTACCGACTGCCGTATTGGGTGTTTCATTTGACTCAAGGGCACATTTAACTACCTTATTTGGCTACACCCTTTTTTTAACATTAATTTTCTCAAAAACTGTATGTTCTAGAGAAAGACGGATTTCAGATTCGTATTCAGCTCGCAAAAACCTATAAGAATTTCATAGTGGCGGTGTTCAGTTTGAAATTTTTGAAAAGCCCGCGCGGCTGGGCTAGCCGTCCCTGATCTTCCTAAGATGGAGATACATAAAAAATAATAGAGCCGCGTCTTGCTCGATGCATCGCCAACTCATAAGAGTTGCGAAAAGGGAGCCCGGCCTAGCGACGCGATACACAAGCGAGTCAGTTTTTTTCATGACGATAAGAGAAGCAGTCACGTCTCCACATTAAGCGCATTTTTTATCAAGTCCAAAATTCGTACAATATTGAACAGCGATATACAATAACCAGGTATGTTTCTCCGTAATACTTGGTTTATACTTTAGATAAGAAAAAGCGGTCTCAAGACCCAGCAAACGCTGTCATTTATGACCCGTAGAGGAGTCGTATCATGCACTCTCTCTGACGATACACGCGATCATTTATGATCCGTAGAGGAGTCGCGCCCTGCGCACTCACTCTGATTATAAACGCGGTCAATTTTGACCCGTAGAGGAGTCGCATCTCATGCACTCTCTCTGTCTATAGACGCGGTCATTCTCATGACCCGTAGAGGAGTTGCGCCATGCACACTCTCTCTGGCTACACATATACATCTCACACTCACACTTACACAAAGCATAAATAAATTTTACGAGGTTTTTGGCCGCAAGGTCTTTTTTCCTCGGGGTTTGTCCCCAAATGTTGTTGTTATTATTTTTTATTAACTAATACTTTTCTTTTGCATGAATCACGTGGCTCAGACGCGAAGTTTGAGTTACGAAGACTAAACAGGCGGTTACGATATCAGTTGGCTGTTGCACAGTGTAATTTTAAGCATTAGTATTTACGGCTTCCCATATATTGTCGTAAACTTGTTCATTTCGAGGACACCCGATTGGTATCGGGCGGGAATCGCGCGACTATTTGACTATCATTTGTTTCTCCCTTCCTGCGTGCCTTTTGCATTCTTTCTTGCAGTGTGTGTTTTGTTTTTTCTTCGCTTTTCACAGTCAAAAAAAGTAGGACGTCAAGGTAGGTACATCTCAGATACTTCTATTTATTTTTCTATATCTTTTACTAAGTTATTTTTCTTCATCTTTTAATTACTCTTTTTTTCATTTCAGCGAAATTGTGAGAAGGTAAAATTATTAAAACGAACGACATGGAGCCACTTTGAATTAACGGTAAGAGTATTCTTATGCACATATTTTTATATTAAATAATGGGCTATACTTCCGAATAATCTCCCTCAAGTTGAATGCTGAAACTTTGTGTGCATATACAACTTTTCACGAGATTTCCATATATGTTTTCAAAATCAACGGGTCTCTTACGGTTTGCAAGATATTCACATTTCAAGTTCATTCCAACTTTTGCATTAGTGTTTCAAGGAACAATTGTATAAGCAGTTGCGGTTGTACCGCCGAAGTGATCAGACGTGTTTATAGTGCCGATCGCGTGTGCCAAAGTTAACCGTGAAAAGTGCAATTACAGTGCCGCTCGCGGCGAAGATATAAGTGTAGTGTCACACTTATGTGTGACTATTACTCAGTCATCATGCAAACAACTAAAAACCACCAAGGAAATGAAGCTGCCGAGAATGCAGGTTCCTCCACTATCAAAACCACCGACAAAAACCAGGCCAGTACCAATGGATCAACCAACTCATATGCTAACGCTACCAAGTCAGAATCTTTCCCTACAAAAGACCAAGCAATAATCCTATCGGCAGTAAACGGTACCACTATTAAAGAATACGCGTGTGCAGTAGGTAAACTAATAGGTCCCAAAGCAATCAAACACCTTTCCAGAATCGCAAACAATAGAATTTGCATCTACCTTGATAAAAAAGAAACAGTAACTAACCTAACAAAAAATCATAAATCGATAGAAATTAATAACGCCAAAATAGAAATAAGACCCATGATTACACCAGCAGAGCGCATTATCTTCTCTAACGTCTTACCAGTCATACCCAACAAATCCATTGAAGACATACTTAAAAGAAACAACGTCCGAATATGCTCAAGAATAACGCCCTTAAAAGCAGGAATGACCGACCCCGAATACGCCCACATCTTGAGTTTCCGTAGACAAATTTACGTCAACTCGGAAGATGCCAGGAAGATACAGGATTCGTTCGTTATTAATTTTGAAGGCACAGCCTACCGTATATTCACAACTACCGACAAATTAAACTGCTTTCGTTGTAAACAGGAGGGACAGATAGTCAAACAATGCCCTCAGAACACCGAAACAAGCGAACGTGATATAATAACAGACAGCAACTCGACAATTGACGAGCGAATCGTAACGTCTCAAACACCTGTCACTGCACCGAAATCAACAATAAATTACAAACACACGCTAGATACCGAACCAATTAAGATAACAAACATTCCATGCACACCGATCCTAACCACGGAAGCACAAACGAACAAGGAAATCGTTATGGAAACTGAACCAACCATAGCAATAGAAAATACAATTCGCAATAAAAGACCGTTCTCAGATACTTCGTCTGAAGTTATAACCGAAACAGGAGACCCCGAGGAAACAAGTCTTAAAACACCTGCACCAGTTATTATCAATAAAAAATCAACAGGTAAGAGAAGATTAATATATCCCGCTCCACCCCCAGCAACGACACCAAAACTAGAAGAAGCGCTTGAAGCAGCAAAAACTGAAATCGAAGATCCAAATAAAAAATATATCCTCAACTACCAAGAATTCAAAAGTTTTTTGGAAAACGCTCTTGATGCACCCAACCCATTCGAAATCGCCCACGACTACACAGGCGACATACTCGGTTTAGTTAAAATGCTCCTGGCCATACACCCGCTAATCAAGGAACGCGGCATCAAAAACAGAATACACAGATTAAATAAAAAACTATTACAGCAACCAACTGCCAATAATCCAGGAAACTGGTCCTCAGACATTGACTTCGACGCTCCATAAATAAACTACCAAGCCCCCCGTTATATTAATACAGAATTTAACTAACAACACAACCATGAACAATATAATACAGTGGAATGTTAATAGCTATTATACACGACTAGAAAGAATACAACTACTGATCAAACTCCATAAACCTTTCGCCTTGTGCATACAAGAAACTAATTTTAAGAATGGTAATGTAAGCCAAATTAAAAACTATAAGTGTCTTGCCAAAAACCGTACAAGCTGCAACCATGCTAGCGGAGGAGTAGCTATCTACATCAGAAATGAAATAGTGGCCTCTGAAATCCTACTTCAAACAAATATAGAAGCAGTTGCCATTCAAATAGTCTCCCCAATTAAACTTTGCATATGTAACATATACCTCCCAAGAAGCTACGATTTCCAAATAAGCGAGATCAATGACCTTATCTCACAACTACCGAAACCGTTTTTAATACTTGGAGACCTGAATAGCCACAACACGTTGTGGGGTTCTAGCAAAAATGACCTCCGTAGAAGTAAAATAGGCACAATCCTAGAGAACGACGATATCACTCTCCTCAACACAAACCATCATACTCACTTCAATGCCACTAGCGGCACTTTTAGCTGCATAGATCTAACATTTTGTAGCACCAATTATGCCCACAATCTCGACTGGACCGTAATGGAAGATCTAAATGATAGCGATCACTTCCCAATCAATATTCAAGTAAAAAACCTTCCCAGTGCACACAACGTTTACACGCCCTCGCCAAAATGGAATTTCAAAAAGGCCAACTGGGAACTTTACAAAGACCGAATATCTGTCTTCATAAAGCAACCTTAACCAGCAACACGAATATCAAGGAAATTTGGAACAAAATAAATGCAATGAGAGGAAATAAGAAAATATATCGCACACCAATTCTAATTAATAATGACAATAACATAATATCCGACCCACAAGAAATTGCTAATGCCTTAGCATCGTCTTTTGCAAAAAACTCTAGCTCCGAAAATTATTCTGATGATTTTAGACGGTTGAAAGCAATTCAAGAGGGAAAAACAACTGCGGAAATAACAAATTCCCACGGCTCATATCTCAACACTCCTATCTCTTTATCAGAACTTAAAGAAGTGCTTAAAAACATAAAAAACTCCAGTCCGGGCCCCGATAATATTCCCAACAAGCTAATTAAAAATTTACCAGAGATAGGGATCCAAACACTACTCATTATTTATAATAATATGTAGGAAAACAACGTGTTCCCGGAAAAATGGAGCGAAGCTATTGTCATACCCATACCAAAACCCGGTAAGGACCTTACTAAAGCCGACAGTTACAGACCAATCGCCCTTACGTGCAATCTGTGTAAGATACTGGAAAAGATTATAAATGCCCGGTTAAAGTGGTACCTCGAGCATAATAAACTGATCTCTAGCAATCAATTTGGATTTCGGGCAGGCCATTCCACTACGTCCCATCTAGTTAGTTTAGAAACGCATATCCGTGAGGCCTTCGCAAACAACCAACACGCACTCGTTCTCAGCCTCGACATCGAAAAAGCTTACGATATGGTCTGGAGGCATCAAATCCTAAACAATCTTAAAAAAATAGGAATTACTGGCAACATGTGGCACTTCGTTAAAAATTTCATTAATAACAGAACCATACAAGTTCGCTACAATAGTACCTTGTCCCAAAAAATAGAAATCGAGAATGGTGTGCCACAGGGCGCAGTGTTAAGTGTAACACAGTTCTTGCTAGCCATTAACGATGTAGACAAAATCACCAGAATGCCTGTTATCGCAAGAATATTCGCCGACGACACTACCATTTTATGCAAAGGGAAGTTTATTGATACCAGCCAACATTTCACCCAAATGGCCCTCGACGAACTCTATGAATGGTGGAATAATAATGGTTTCAAATTCTCACCCAACAAAACCGAATGTATACTCTTTTCTAAGCACCACGAATTCCGAACACCCATACTAAAACTGGGTACAAATATACTGAGATTTGTCACATGCACCAAAATACTCGGTGTACTTTTTGATTGCAAACTCACATGGAAGAATCACATAGAACATCTTATAAACAACTGCAAGCAAAGATTGAAACCAATTAAATCAATCTCACACAATAACTGGGGTGCCGACAAAGTTGTCCTTCTACAAACTTAGCATGCAACTATTCGATCCAAAATAGATTATGCATCGGTAATATACAACTCAGCGAAGACAAACATCATTAAAAAACTAAACACAATCCATAACTCAGGACTAAGGATAGTGACAGGAGCTTTCCATACAACTCCCATAGGAAGCTTACTAATAGAAGCTGGAGAAACGTCTCTCGAACATAGAAAAAACTTTTAAGTTTAAAATACGCTACAAGAGCACTAACATCCACAAACCCAATTATCCATGCCGACATTTTTTCGAAGATCACATACCAGTCACATTACCAAACTGGAAATTTCCCACTCCACCAGAGAGTAAAAAACTACCTGAAAGAGCTCCAATTTAAGGTACCGAATATGGAAAAGTACAGACTGCACAAAATATCCCCATGGACATTACAGACACCCGAAATTGATATATCACTGGAAACTAACAGAAAAGAAAACCTATCTAAAGAGAGATGCAAACAAATTTTCAATGCCCTCTGCAGTAATTACCCTGATTTTACCCACATCTACACTGACGGATCAAAAAACAACTACGGAACAGGAGCCGCTGTGTTCACCCAAGAAGAAACGTCCAGTTATGGTCTACACCCCTACAATAGTATCCATACAGCCGAAACGTACGCCATCCTATCAGCTCTTAACCTTGTCAACAGATCTTCTCAGTCCAAGTTCATTATCCTCTCTGATTCCCTCTCCACCATCCGGAAAACTCAAAACATAAAATATACCACTAAAATGCACTTAACAATTCAGGAAAAATATGATAAACTAACCAAAGACAACAAAACTGTAATCATAGCTTGGGTTCCTTCCCACATGGATATCTACGGAAACACCATGACCGACCTTCAGGCAAAAATTGCAGCGACCACAGTCACAGAAAACCAGCCGATATTAAACACCTCTGCGGACATCAATAATCATATCGCGACACTACTAAAACAGTCATGGGACTCTACATGGAGAAAATACAAAGCCAGCTCAACCCATCAACAACTCGACAAATTCTACGATTTAAAAACTAACCCTAAACACAATAGAAGAAATCAAGTGCAATAACCCGAATTAGGACCGAACACACCAAATTGACTCACTCATACATACTCGAAAACGGTTCCCCCAGAAGGTGCGATATATGCAACACAACCATAACCATCAGACACATCATTTTGGAATGCAGAAAATATAACCACGCCAGAAGAATATTAAACATCAAGAGCAACCTCACTGAAGCAACCACGTCAACAGCGTATCAAGACACATTACTAAAATTTTGTAAAACTATAGGAATCCTCACCCAACTATGAAAAAGTTATCTCAAACCACCCACTTCCGACCATAACCTTGTCTCCGTAAATTGGTCAACAGTCGCTAATAACCTGGGTAGTTGATGCGACTATAAACCACTATTTATAAAAAAAAAAAAAAAAAAATTGTATAAGCAGCTGAAACATTGAAATACGAATATCTCGCGAACCGTAAGAGACCCGTTGATTTTGAAAACGGATATGGAATTCTCATGAAAAGTTGTATATGTACACAAAATTTCAGCACTCAACTCGATGGGAGTCATTCAGAAGTATATCCAAATAATGAAATTATATATTATAGATAATAATTCAGGTATATTGTATTTCTCATGTAGACGACGCCGAAGCCAATGGCCAACGGCGGCTATTCATTTCGGTAGCGGTACCTACCGATACCACAATACGTACCCTGGTTCCCCGCGGACCAATTCGCCTCCACCCCCACCCCCCCAAACCCATGGAGGAATTCGCGCCGCCTCCCCCCCATTAACTTCTTCGCCACGCTGCCACCCCCCGTGGAGCAGTTCGCCCCGCCACCACCCTTACACCTCTTCGGCCCGCCACCCCCCATGCACCTTTTCGCCCCACCGCCCCCAATGTACTATTTCGCCCCGCCACCCCCCATGAACGAATTGGTGCCGCAACCACCGCCCCTACCTCAAGTTGCCCCGCCGCCGCCGCCACCGCCACCACCAGCACCGGCAGCACAGCTGCAACTTGTAAGTTGAATTATAATTCAATAATGATAAAATAAATATAGTGCACTGTTCTCATTATTTTTGTCTGATTATAGATGAATAGAACACAACGCCGCCGAAATCAGCGCCGACGTCAGCGTTTGCGCGTTGCAGCGCAACAGAAACAGGACAGATTAGGCCGGAGGGGGCGCGGCCGCGGACGGGGGCTTTCCCGCCGCGCAGTTACATTTAACGCGAAAAATATAATAATTAATGAATAATAACAATAACGTTTATCATTATTTATACATAGACCTCACCTTCTTAGAATTAAGCCGTATATTTTGAAAGTTGCATAGTTTATTTATGTTTTAATTGAGTTACTTAAAAATTTGCGTTTTAATGAAATTTAAAATATACGTATAGGATTGTTAGAGAAAAGGGGAGAAGAAAAGAAAAGAATCTAAAGTTCAACGGAAAATATGTTTTAACAAATCTACTGAAACTCTATCGCTCGCGCTACCCTATTCACTCTCTTGTCTTATTCAGTCCGATTCTGATTCTCTGATTGTCCTAATTTGTAGCGTCTCTCTCTCTCTCTCTCTCTCTCTCTCTCTCTCTCTCTCTCTCTCTCTCTCTCTCTCTCACACTCATCGCTCATTCGTCAGTCCATTCGCTCTTGCCATTCGCGCGTATTTACAAAACCTATAACAGGATATAGTATCATATAAGATAGTATCGCACTTCTGAAGTGTATGAAAGATTGTTAAAGTTACATATTAATTATGGACAGTTAAACGTACACGAAAATTAATTATCGTTGTACATTTCGACATTAAGTAAATAGAAAGTAATAGTATATATAATACTATATCTTTTTATCCACTGAATGTAGAAATATATAACAATTATTCAAAAACACTTTGAACCTATATTAAAATTGTTACAAAAAAAAGAATGGAAAACATAACATTAAAAACAGTAGATTCGGCGGGACGCGAACCTGCGTTCAAAAGACATGTAAGCGATTACCAGGCTGGACTCCTAACCTCTTAGCCAAATATGTTGTTGTATTAACATTCTACGTTCCAGAATATATCAAATTAATTTATTCAATTGTTTATTATAACTTCCCATTCCTTTAAAAAGGAATAATGATATATCATAGAAACTATCAGGAAAATAATTGAAAGAACATGAGAGATAAATAATTTATTATTGTATATTATTTATGGAATTAGTATTTTCTGTTTGTACATGATAAATTTGAAAAAGGAATATAATGGTACGATTGCTGTCATCTGTTAGTTTAGATATAAATTGCCTTTCAACGGTAGACAGTTTCACTGATACCCTCCGGGGTACCATAAATATGTATAGCCAGGCCTGTTAGTCAGCATTCAGCACTGTTACGAGCCGGAGGGGTACAGCCGCGTGGCTGGGGGCTGTATTTAGGTTATGGTGTTGTTACTAGGCTAACTCAGGTTTGTTAATTAACCTGAGCGCCAAAGGAAAGTAGACGCGGGGATGAGCCGACGTATGGCTAACGCCGGGTGCCCCAGGAGGTTGGCTATGGTGAACTAGCCGACGTATGGCTAACGCCCGGTGTCACAGGAAAGGTCAAGACGTGGGGATGAGCCGACGTATGGCTAACGCCGGGTGCCCCAGGAAGTGATATGTGAACTAGCGGATGCATGGCTAACGCCGGGTGTTACAGGAAATGTTAGTATTAGAACTCGTAACATAGATTTGACGGTATACCTCGAGCGGCTAAGATACACCGACTGGTGAGTTGTTTGGACTTGTGTTATAATCAATTGAGGCGAATAATTAAATATAAAAATCAATAATCAAGTATGTTCTCCAAAAACCGGGTTCTACAAGTGTTGTAATGTACGTGTCGGTTGAAGGTGACTCTAATACGCAAGAGTTTAAGATATTACTTTGATTAGAATTTACTGAGTTTAAATAGTTTCGACTCCGACAAAGCGTGAATCTAATCCTGCCTAGTTTTAACGAAAAACGAGCGAAACGGGGACCCAAGAGTATAAGTAAAATAAAAATGCCTAACAGCTATTATACGTACTGTATGGTAAATGTGTTTCTCGAAAGGGACTCTAACCCGATCTCGATTGAAAGACTCTACTCTAAACTTGACATGATAACCGTAATAGAACTTGGACAGAGCTTCCGCGTTAGTCTACGTTCAAGAATTGACTGGGCCCAACACGTCTTCTCCACAACCCTTTTTGTACCCAAAAAATGGGTGGAAAACGAGTAGTGGTGGAAACGGTGGGAACGGATCAACGCGACGCTTTTTGTCCAACGAATTTTCATCGCGTTGGTCCGAAGACGTTAGAGATTCTTGGGCGTATCCTAATAAGGAAACCCTGGTAGCTAGGAAAGCTAGGCAGGACTAGACTCTATCTTCGCGGTGGTCTTTAACTATGCTCGATCACTTAACTCCAAAATAGAAAAGTCATTGGCGTACGTAACAGCACCAAGCGGCGCGATATGCAAGCGGCCATGTTGTTATTCAAACGGTTCACATGTACTGAATTCCAAACGCCAAAAGTACTCAGCGAAAAAGTAATATTTCGCCATGATTTCTTTTGCATACTATTCCCAGAACTCTAATCTAGGTCGGTACGATGGTCGATTTTGCAATTTTGTCCTTAAAATTTTATCAGCTAAAAACTAAAGTTTTGTTATAGAAGAAAATTTTTCACGTCCCATTTTTCCAAAATCGACCTTCGTACCGACCTAGATTAGAGTTCTGAGGATAGCATGCAAAAGAAATGATATCGAAATATTACTTTTTCGCTGAGTACTTTTGGCGTTTGGAATTCAGTACATGTGAACCGTTTGAATAACAACATGGCCGCTTGCATATCGCGCCGCTTGGTGCTGTTACGTACGCCAATGTGCTGTTACGTATTCAAATTAAAATAAGACATAACACGATATAATTTGGATAATATTTATCATTCGTTAAAAAAATGGATTACTGCAACAGATTGACTCGAGACCCGTAACCGAATTCTCACTTTCCGACGTATCCCCCTCCCGATCCAATTCCCGTATTTGCTTCAGGAAACACCGTCAGACATTTAAATGTCTCGCCGTCTTTTTTGTTAGATTCGCGAGCCAGCGCTTTTGCCGCCGCCGGCAAAGGCGAGTCGCGGCGAGTAAAGGACAGCCGCCGGGTTTCAATTTTCATGTCCACTATTCCGATAATGAGTATTTTCGATTCCGGCTTCCGTTGCTCCGTCATAGGTCAAGATTCAAGGGAGAACCCCCGGATTGTTGATTAATAAAAATAAAAAAACCGATTCATTCCTGTAAAAAATTACTTTCCGCTCGGAATTTGCATGCCTTCTTTTTTCAGTATGTTTATTACAAATGATATATTAGTTAAAGATGTTGAATAACTACAACAGAATTTGCTTCCGAATATTTATTTATGAGTAAAAATGTGAAAAACTGTGTATAAAGGGTTACGCTATGGTTGCCGAACCTTTCTAGAAAGCATGCGACGCTCAATAAAACGCTCGACGCCACGACAGAAAACGATCGTCGCTGTTCGTTTGTTCAATTCGAGATCGATGGCAAATATACAGAATTTCACTCCTCTTTCAGAACGCGGAATGCGAAATACAAACAAATAAAAACATTATTTCAAAATACTCTAGATGATATCAAAATGCAACAAAAGAAATAAAATTCAATTATTAATTAATTTTATGTTGTAATTGGTTATATTCCGAAACGTAAAACGTTATACCAATGACATCAGTGACGAAGAGGGTAGGAGTCCTTTTTTTTTTTTTTTTTTTTACGTGGGGGAAATCTTCCAAAGATACCCCGCACCCTTGGGGGAGGGCGCGGGGTTATGCCGGATTCTTACCGGCTAAAACCCCCACGGTGGTCCTTCCCCAGCGCATTATGGGGGCCCCAGGAACTCTCAAAGAACACAACTGGGGCCCCCGCGCTTTAACTATCATCCCGGGGGAGGTCGGAAAGACCTCCCCCATAAAACCAAACTAATCTTTACGGCGGTGCCCGGACCACCGAGGCACCGCCGTCCCCCCCGGGGCAGCGTGCAGGGCGTCCTGGGCCCCCACCCAGGACGCCACTGCCCCTGCGGCGGCTCTGCAAGGGGAGACGTAAGGCCTCCCCGGAGCCGCCGCTTCCCCACCGGAACCGATTAGAAACCTCCCGGAAGGCCGGCGGTCTCACTAAGGTAGTGGGCCCATGGCCAGACCACACTGCTGTGGGCCATAAAACTGGCACGCGGAGTTGTGCGATCCCAGATTTAAGCCGTCTGGGCAAAGTGCAACCGCTGTCAGAAGGAACGTGTGGAAGAGTTTCGGCTCGCTCCCAAGGGAAAGCGTGACAGGCCGTCGTTTGAGGTGTCGGGTATAACCCAGTATCCGAGACGAGTCCTGGAGACCACACACCGCTTCGCCCTAAAAAGTCTGCGACAGGAGCATTCTAATCCCAGGAACCTGGGCAACGGTTGCCATCGCATTCAAAAACTGTGTGGGAGAGGTGGGCGAAAGTCCCCTCGGCGGTTACCCGTCAAACGTTTTGGTCGGAAGCCCAATAACACGGGTACGAGTGTTCAACAGTACACAGTACAACACATAACACATGACACTAGCACAAGCGTAGTGCAGAAGAACACTCAGACGTTGGACGTCTAACGAAGATACGAGGAACATGGACAATTCAGGAACAAACGAAGAACCAGAGACGAAGAATTCAGAGACTTTAAACACATGAGACGTACAACACATGGGGTGTTTTTGCTTTTGCAACCACCAAAGCACTACGCACCCAGACACAAGGTAAAAACGAGGAAATTTTGAACTTTTGAGAACTTTATGTATTATATGGCAACAAACATGTACACACGTAACGTACATCTAATGACGAGAACATAAAGGACATCGAAATGCAGAACAATGAAGACAGTGGACGATGTCACGAGAAGAAGATGGACGGTACAAACAAAGCGAACAATTATATTACACAAACACATGCACTCGGGGCCTGACAGCAGACCACACTCTGCAGGCCATAAAACTGTCGTTTGTAGTTGCACGATTCCAGGACTCTGGCTAAAAGTGCAAACAGCGACAGAAATAATTATGTGTGGTGGAGTCAAGGGACCGGGCTCAGATCCAAGGGTTAGTGTGACGGGGCCGTCGTTCGAGGTGTCGGGGCTTGAACCTAGTATCCGAGACGAGATCCCGGAGACCACGCACCGCTAACCCTAAAAAGCCGCGACAGGAGCTACCCAATCCCGGATCCCCGGGTAACGGATGCCATCGTCGGCAGAACTGCGTGGTAGAGGTGCTGCGAAAGTGGCCCTCGGCGGTTGCGACCCATGTGCGCGACAGGAGTAGTCCTGTCTCATGGGTAGATCAGAAATAAGTTTTACCAGAGCACTAAAATCGCGGGGCTTCGGCCCCGCGTCGGGTGTAGTGGAGACAACACGGTCTGCACCCGTAGAACTATCGGCGGAGCTACCCTATCCCAGGACTGGGCAACGGATGCCACCGATAGAATTTTATGTGTTGTAGGGGTTGACGAAAGTTGCCTCGCCGGAGACCCATCAAACGTTACAGGGGGAACTCTGTTAACATGGGTACGTTCGTCTTTACGTTACGAAAACAGGGGGTAAGTGCACGGCCGTCGTAATTGGAGGTGTCGGGCTAGTTAGTCCCAACTATGCCTAGTATCCGAGATGAGTCCGTGATCGCAGACAACACGACTCTTACCCTTAAAACTGTCGGCGGAGCTACCCAATCTCAGGACTCTGAGTAACGGATGCCACCGACAGTAATAATGTGTTGTAGGGGTAACCGAAAGGTCCCCGACGGAGACCCATCAAACGTTTCAAGGGTAACCTTGATAACATGGGTGCTATGGGTGGTGCAGTGGCCCAGCCGGGGTTGTTCGCCCCCGGCTCTAGCACCAATTTGGAGTTGGACTCGTAGTGGCAGCGACACTTTCGAGGGATCTAGAGGTAGTAGGAAGTTTGTTTTGCGTATGCCCAGTGGGGCGAGGTAGCAGATCCGCGCCCCCTTCGGGGTGGCCGGATTAATAATAAATCTCACTAAGGTAGTTTGCGATGGCCCTCAAGGGTGATGACGCAATGTGATTTCTGCCCAGTGCTCTGAATGTCAACGTGAAGAAATTCAATTAAGCGCGGGTAAACGGCGGGAGTAACTATGACTCTCTTAAGCGTAAACCGCTCCGTGTTTCTCCTCCGGTTCGCCGGTGGAAAAACCCGGTCGCTTACGTGAGTCATAGTTGCAGGGATGGCAATGCGTAACTCAGACCTCTCGTTAGGTCCTTCAGCCTCTCCCATCCAAGTCGCACGTCCTACCTCCAAGTGGTACCTGCCGGTAACGTGACTGGTTGGCTGTTTGGGTGACTCACGTCGCCATCGCAGTCCCAGTCACGGCTAAACGGCGTGCGGCGAACTCGGCGAAAGCCAAATGGACCCCTCGGGTTTGCAGCCCGTTGGGTTCATGCCTTCGGGCGAAGATTATTGCACCAAAGAAAAGTACAACAAGCCTCGGATCGGTGGATTCCCCTATCCGGGAGGTGAACACCTCTCCGGATTATGACGAACATAGCGACGCTTCTAAGGTACATGAGTTTGATAGCAATTCGGACATCTGCCCTTCGTGCAAAATTGATTTGAGCGGCCGTACATTGGCGAGTTCCGCTCAGCACAAACGGCGAGGTAATGCCCCCCCAAAAAAACCGGAAGGGTACGTGTGCGAGGTTTGTAGTGGCGCATATAAGACATATGCGGGTCTACGGCAGCACCAGCGCAGAACACACACTGAACAGTACAACAAAGCTGACCTGGAATTGCGGGACAAAAGATTGGCAGCATCAAAACCAAAATACACGGACGGTGAAATTAAAATGATTGCATCTCACGAAGCCAAAATTCCAAATAGACATAATATACCTGCAAAAGAAATTATACAAACATTAGCTGAATTTTCCGGACGCCCTTTCGAAGGCATAAAGAAATTAAGAAATAAAGAAGCATATAAGACATACCTTGACAGTGAAGTAAAAGATGCTGACCATGAGAATATTCGTAGAAAATGCCCACTTACACCTAGGGTAACGCTGCAGAAACTGGAAGATATTCCAGCTGGCAGCTCCGCCGAAAGACAGCCATCCGGTGCATGCGAAGAACAACCCGCTATATGTCACCTGATCAATTCCAGCGAGATGTGCTGTCTCTTGCGCGAGGTGAAAACCGAGACGTCCGGCGAGATGTTCCGTATAATCCAGGCCGTGCTGGAAGATGCTCCACCAACTGAAATAGCAGGCATGCTCGATGAATTCATAATGATGGTACCTGAAACAGAAATAGACATGCATGAGAACAGAAATAAAAATAGAAAGAACACACAATTCAATAGTAATGCCAATAGAACAAAGAAAACTCATGAAAGAAAAAACTCCTCCGACCAAACAAATATCCGTAAAAACTACAACAATAGAGCATACACTAGACGCATTGGAAACAGATCTAAAAGGAAGTCGAGCGAATACGCTCGCATACAAAAATTGTTTAGGAAAAATCCGAGCCAAGTAGCCGAACACGTGCTTACAGGCAAAAATTTGAATGTATCCGAAATGCCATCAATGTGTGAGTTCACCGAGTACTACAATAACCTATTTGCTTCCAACACCCTTGGTTGGAAGCCCGCAATACATAAACCATCCAATACTTTCGACTTATCATACCCAATATCATATACAGAAATTCACGAACAGTTAGTAAAACTTAAAGAGTCTGCGCCTGGTCCCGATGGGATAAACCGTAGCATGCTTCGGCAAATGCCTCGACACGATTTGTACGCCCTGCTGAACATCCTATGGGGTACAAAGATATTACCTCCTATACTACGCCGGAACAGAACAACGCTGTTACCCAAGTCCGGGAACCTTGCTGACCCCAAACAATGGCGGCCAATAACTATATCCAGCAGAATACTGCGGCTGCTAAATAAGATAGTGGTTACCCGTTTGGAGAATAATATACAACTTGCCCATGCCCAAAGAGGCTTTACAAGAGTAGACGGTATAATGGCCAATAGTACAATTTTGCAAACAATAATCAAAATGAACAGACGCAAATCCAAGCCATTTACAATTCTTTCCATAGATCTCGCTAAAGCCTTCGATTCTGTAAACATCATATCAATAGTAGACGCACTACGTAAACAAGGAATAGACCCCCACACAATTCAATACATCGAAAATAATTATAGAGAAATAACCACTATTCTTGAGTGTCATGGCGAAAGATCTGAGCCAGTCCAAATACACCGAGGAGTCAAGCAAGGTGACCCCATGTCAGGATTTCTTTTTAATCTCGTAATTGATGAGCTATTACGAAAGATAGGTCAGCGAGAAGGCGTAGAGGTAAACGGTGTCAATGTAACCATCATTGCATTTGCCGATGACATTGTAATACTTGCACCGAACCCAAAAATGATGGCCACCCATATCGAGGTGCTGGAGACCTTCTTTGCGAAGCACGGACTAAATATCAACCCGTCCAAGTGCGCCCTCTTCCAAAATCTAATGGTGCCCGGTACAAAAAGGTTGGTGGTCGACACGCGGACATATCGCCGAATCAATAATGCTCCAATACCAACACTAGGAGTCGCCTCCCAACTTAAGTATTTGGGATATAGCTTTAAGCACGATGGCGTAACAACACCTTCCCCATCGAATATCGAGGATATGTTGAGCAGGCTGAAGACGAGTCCACTGAAACCATGACAGAAACTCTGTGTACTACAGAGATACCTCATACCACGTTTACACCATAGCCTCCAGAATATGGATATAAACAAGAAAAAACTAAAATATTTGGACAACTGTATAATTAAATTCGTCAAAACAGTATTACATCTGCCTATTACCACACCTACCCCGTATATTCACGCTCCATTGAGGAACGGTGGACTCGGAATACCAGCACTGTCGTTACACATACCAGCAGTGTACTTAAGACGACTTGAACATTTAAGAATCCGCGGCGACAACGAAACCAGACGAGTGCTGGCTGCACCAGTGGTGGAGCAATTGGTAACCCGGTTGAAGAGGATCCTTAGCAATGTGGATATGGCGACTAAACAAGCAACACAAAACTATTGGCTGACCAGCTGCATGACTCCGCGTTGGGCAAGGGCCTAAGACCGATGACACCTGGCATATCGACGTGGATTTATAATCCACCTGAGCACTGGACAGGCAGGGACTACATAGGAGCCGTCCAGTTGAGAATTGGCCTGCTTCCAACCAAAGGCGCACCCTATATGCCTAACCCGGAGTGCAGGAATGCGTCATGCGCAGACACACGCGAATCACTCTACCATGTTCTCCAGAGGTGCCCAATAACCCACTATAGTAGAATCAATAGACACGACCACGTTAATAAAATAGTTAAAAATGCTTTAGAAAAGAAAGGAATAAAAACAGAAGAGGCACCACGATTTTCCACTAGAGATGATAGATACGTACCCGATTTAATAGCAATAAAAGACAACACTGCCCACGTCATAGAAACAACCGTTGCATATGAGTCAAAACCAATGTCCATGAACAGCTCCTACAACATAAAGAAACAAAAGTATAGTAAAACCGATTTAATAGAAAAAATAAAACAAACATACCATGTATCACAGGTCAGAATTATGCCGTTTGTGATGGGCGCACGCGGATGTTGGCTGAACACCAACGACAATATAGTACAAGAATTTAAATTACCGCAACATTTTAAAACAACAGTATGCACATCCGTATTACAGTGGGGTGTAACAATCCACCGCACATTCATGCAAACAGTTTGGAGACGACCACAGAACCATACACACAGGTTAGCCACATCCGAAGGGCGAGTAAATTGAGTTTGATTTAGATATAAGATTTAATTACAATACATTATGTTTATTTTCTTCCTTTTTTTTTTGTTGTTTTGTTTTGTGTTATTAAATGTAATTATAAGTACTAGTTCAAGTATAAGTATAAAAATAAATCGAGGCACATGATACCTTCCATAAGCGCTTAGAAATACTATAGTAGCCTACCAGTGGGCCTTAGCACGAACAGCATGCACTACACTGGAAATATTGTTATGAAGCATATATAATAACAAATGTTCTAGCCAAATGCCTCGTCATCTAATTAGTGACGCGCATGAATGGATTAACGAGATTCCCAATCTGTCCCTATCTACTGGGGCCCATGGCCAGACCACACTGCTATGGGCCATAAAACCATTGCGCATGGTGTTCTGTGATCCCAGAATTCTGGGCAAAATAGAACCGCCTTTGGTAAGTACGTGTGGCAGAGTTGATGAGCGTATTAGGCGCCATATCGGCTCGCTCCCAAGGGTTTGCGTGACAGGGCCGTCGTTAGAGGTGTCGGGCTTTGACCTAGTATCCGAGACGAGTTCCTGGAGACCACGCACCGCTTACCCTAAAAAGCCTCCTTGGTGCTACCCAATCCCAGAACTCTGGGTAACAGATGCCCTTGGTGTGCAGAATTTGCGTGGAAGAGGTGTCACGTTGAGTGCCCTCAGCGATATAACATTAAACGTTGGAAGAGGAGTCTTCCTAACATGTGAGGGTAATGGCACGGCCATCGTATTTTGAGGTGTCGGAATGATGGACCCAGTCATTCTAGTATCCGAGATGAGTCCGTGGTGC
The DNA here is from genome assembly GCA_036983795.1 of Megachile lagopoda. Classification (NCBI taxonomy): domain Eukaryota; kingdom Metazoa; phylum Arthropoda; class Insecta; order Hymenoptera; family Megachilidae; genus Megachile; species Megachile lagopoda. Next base: position 352 of record JASVEB010000032.1, on the reverse strand, counting down.
GGACCGTTCGACTTTACTCTTAAAACTGTCGCTATGGAGCTACCCAATCTCAGCCCGCTTCTGAGTAACGGATGCCACCGACAGAAATTATGAGCGGTAGAGGAAACCCGCCCTTCGGGGCCACGCCCTCGACGATGACCTGATAACGTTGCTTGAGGTTCATTCTCGCTATCACAGGGTGGCATTGAAAGCCCCACCGGGATGTGGACCGGTGCTATGCCAATTTGGGATGGACTCTTAGGGGTAGTGACCTTCGGGGTCTAGAAATGGGGTGTTTTGTAGCATATACCCGACTGGGTGAGGTGGCACGTTCGCGTCCTGCTTCGGTGGGCCGAACAGAGAATAACTCTCA